>JAOTOM010001732.1:0-78208 GCA_034440615.1 Ashinkailepas kermadecensis | reverse complement strand
GGCTTGGATTGGGAGGGTCTAGAATACCCACTTTTTTGCCCGATGGACGATCTCAGCAATTACGAAGTTGATGCCGATAAAAGTTGATGCCGATAAATAGATGGTTTTTAATTAATGTCGTGGTTTTGGCCTACAACCGTAATTAATATTTTCCTTAAAATGCCTTTAAATCGCCCCCCAAATGGCGTAGTGACGCTGTAATCACGACAATAGAATATGCCCGATGGACGATCTCAGTAACTACTATACCGATATTCGTGAAAATGGCTCTAAAATAAACTTCGACATCGATTTGTGGCCAGTTCAGTCATTTCCATCCAATATTAATTGGTAGAAAGCCACGAAATGAGGGGATTGAAATTCCAGATTTGCCCGATGGACGATCTACGAAAGTAACCTACAGAATTGCGCCTAACACACACGGATCGATGTCTTTTCACCGTATTTGATGAATTGAGGCAGTTAAGAGAAAAGTTAGCATATGAAATGTAGAAAAAAATCATATCACAATTCAATTAGAGATGGGTTCAGGGTAGAGATGGGTCAACACAACAAATCCATCACCCACCTCTAGTTGACTTGCGATGTAACCCATCTCTAGCTGAATTGTGATGTGATGAATTTCTACATTTCATATGTTAATTTTTCTCTTAACTGCCTCAACTCTTCTAATACGGTGAAAACACATCGATCAGTGTGTGTTTGGCGCAATTCTGTAAGTTACTTTCGTAGATAGTCCATCGGGCAACTCGGGAATTTCAACGCCATTTGGGGGTGATTTAAAGGCATTTAAAGGAAAATATTAATTACGGTTGTAGGTCAAAACCACTACATTAATTAAAAACATCTACCACTGCAATTTTCATTGACACCCACTGCGTAATTGCTGAGATCGTCCATCGGGCAAAAAAAGGGGGCATTTTAGACCCTCCCGCTTGGATTTGAGTAATATAGGATGAAAAATAATGTTCAGATAAAAAAAACATGTAACGTAACCTAACCTAACCTAGCCTAGACTTCCATGCAAGAAATGATTATTCGTATGCCCAATTTCCCCCAAAAAAAAAAAAAAATTGTGTTCTCAAACATTTTCAACTTAAAAAGTCTAACATAACCTAATCTAGCTTGAACCGTTTTTGAAGACTTTTTTTATTTACTAACTTACAACAGAAGCCTAGCCTAACGCAACTAGGCAAAACCTAGCTCCTTTGAATGATTCGTGGAGGTAAAATGGGTGTAAAACCTGTCTTGTGGTTACCTTAGACTGCAATAATATCTCTTTTGTGCTACCTGGTGCACGTGATGAACCTCCATCTGCATGCTGCATGAGAGCATTGCACTTATTTCTTCACAAAGAACAATAACATGTTGAAAGTACTATATTTTCAGGAATGGAATCCTGTGCTGATAACATTTTCTGAGTTATAAATTTGCAGATCAGATCTACATCATTTGTGTTAATAAATATGAGAAATTCATAGAAATGCATACACCGGTTTGTGGAGAAGAAGTTATTCTGATGATTTCTGATGTATTGGAAAATGACAAATTTTCATGATGGAAGCAGGCAAAGTTAAAGTACTTATATCTCAATAAGTGGTCAGTTCACTAACAAGACAGCAAATTCACTCAAATAGCACTCAAAATGCCAGGCGGCCCACTCTTTTTGCAAGTTTAAAATCGATGACAGTGCTTTCTTGAATCATGTTTAAAGCACATGAAGGAAATGTATTGCTGACACTTGTTAGGAACTGATGTGTGTAACGTTAATTAACATTTATAATGTCCTGATGTTTGTACACAATATATAGCTCACTATTCTAAATAGCATGGGAAGTATGATGCCATATATCATGGCTAATTTATGGTCAAACTGTTATGCAGCAGATTCCCTGCATTGTTACTTAGTTATTTGGGCTTTAGGGCACAGACCATGTTGATCACATAGCTCCCTGCATTGTTGTTCACTGATATATCAGTATGTTTGCAAATTCACTTATGAGTGAATCCATACCATTCTCACTGGGGTATAAAAGCTACATTATAACATTGCTTCTACAATGCATATAGCAGAAACCCATCTCGATTGTCTTACTTACTCAGGACACCATAGAAGTCAATGAAGCCAATGAAAACAATATAGACGTCAATGAAAATGTTACTTCATCCCCTGTATTGTTAATGGAAACAAGTCTCTTGAACCATATGTTATGTCCTTCACAGTGTTGCTCCATCCACCTCCAACTCCAACCCTGACCAAACTTCAGGAACTCATCCATCTCCAAAGCAGTCTGTTGAAGAAGGTATGTATTGCAGCATAACTACTGTGACCGGAATTCCATGGTATCCATGTTGCCTTACAATCCATCCTTGCTGATCCATGTAGCAGATGTTTGACTTTCCTCAAACTGTCTGGATAACTGGGGAGTTGAAATCACATGTGAGTGATGAAACAAATGAACTATTCCTGGATTCTTATGTTGCATCATTGCATGGCACAGTGACATACCGAATGGGGAGGGGAATTGTGGGCAGTTTCCTCACCCCCCCTCCTGATAGGTTGTGGGGCCCCCAAGAATCCACCGAGCATAGGAAAAAAATGCGCTATGCTCCCTAAAAATTTCACTCGGTCCACCAAAAATCGCACCGGGGCTCAGAAAAATCACTTTGGGGGCCCCCAAACGTAGCGCTGGGGCCCCGATAATGACGCTGGGGCCTCAAAAGTTTGCACCTGGGCCCCTGAAAATCAAGTTGGGGCCGCAAACAAGTCCTGCCGGGATTCAAGAAAATGACGACGGGGGCCACAAACGGTCGGGCCGGGGCCTCCTGAAAATCACGCCGAGACTGGGGTACTAAGAATTATCACCCGGGCCCCTGAAAATCACGCCAGAGGCCTGACAGGTTCCACCGGGGCTCTAAAAGTCTCGTTGAGATCACCCAACAAATGAAGCCGGGTAAATGAAAAACAGTCCGGACACGGAAAATCAATCTGGGATCTCAACAATAGCTCCAAAGCCCACAAAACTTGTTGGGCCCCCACAAACGTGTCGTAGCCACCGCAAGGGATCCCAACAAGTGACGACGGGGCCCCAAAAAATCTCACTTAGACAAAAAAAAATCACGCCGCTTCTCTTGAAAATCTCACTGGGGCCAAAACGTCGTGCCGGAGCCCCACAAGTTGCAGCTGGCTTCCCAAGTACCAATATATATCCGGAATGTCACCTTGCGGACGGAAAAATTGCGTCAAAAATCCACAAAATAAGAAGTCGTCGGACGCCGGAAAAGAAACCTGTTTGGGCACCGGAAAAAACGCACTGGGAGCCAGAAGAATCGTACCGGGTTCCAAAAATAGCCTGCAGGGGGCTTATAAAAATAGACTTCACCACAAAAACCACAAGGAGACTCCATCGAATCGACCAGAGCACCGGAAAATTAAGAATGGGTCCCGAAAGAAAATTATCCGAAGGGCCTTTCTACTCTCGATCGTGCAATCTGCGGAAAAAAAACACGTTGAGCAGCCGCAGTGGCGTACTAAAGGGAAAAAATTCCCCTCCCTAACGTTAGGCACCAAGGAAATACTTTCACCCATCGTCATCACCGTTCAGGTCTGCTGTGCTCTGATGCTTCATCAATGCCGGTGTGTTTTAGCCTGCATCTGATCGCTGAAGTATTTTTATTTAAGCCGGTGTGTGTTTGTTGGTGTGTGGAGTGAGGAGGAGGGTAACAGTGACGGTGACGGTGACGATAGATCCGAGCCCACTATATGGCACTGCAGTCGCATGCTATTACTCAGAGTTGTTATGTTGGTGAGTTCGAGTCTCACCTGTCGCTACTCTTCGCCCGCGACCAATCGGCGCGAGAGATTGGCGACGCTATATGACACAACGGTCGACGTGTCGTAGAACCAATAACCAACCAAGAGTTGTTATGTTGACATGTACTGAACACTGCTCTTTTAATTATGTGACTTCACCAGTTATTGGACGATTTTCCCCGTTGGTGAGGATGCTTAATAAACATAAACATACACATCGTCGAATAAAAAATCAGAATTTCTGAGATCTGAAAATATAGTGGGCTAAATCCGATGAATTTTTTTGGGGGCGGGGGTCTAGTGCGTTGGCACTTCGGCCCCCCAATGTTTTTCAAAAATCGACACCCCTGTATATATATGTATGGGAGAGAGAGAGAAAGTCAGAGAGACAGAGGGGAAAAAGAGGGAAAGATCAGATCGACGGAAGTGGCTATCCAAGCCTGTCATGATCTCAAGCCGCGCCAGCATGGCAAATCTTATGGAGAGGTATCTCAGGCAAGGGTGTTCGCCCTTCATTAACGACACATATCCTGACGGCGGATGTGTATTCTGGCCGGACCTGCCTGTCGCCCACTATGCGCGTGACACCCTCGTGTTTCTTGAAGCTGTGGTAGTACCATTTATAAACCGAAATCCCTCCAAACGTTCCTCAGCAGAGGCCAATTGAAGACTTCTGGGGTATCTCGGAAGCAAGACGTTTACCGAGGAGGATGGTAGGGGGGGGGGGATGAGGCAGCTTCCGAGGCCCAACTGAAGCGGCCGAGGGTCGATGAGCTCGTGCACGCCACGAACCGTCATGGTGCTTTACACTTGTTTTACTGAAGTATATATTGTGGTTGTGAATGTGTCTTAGTTATATTTACAATTTCGATGCTCTTAGTATAAGTAGCGTTGATTTATTGATGTTTGAATATTGTCCAAATAGTTAGTGGACAGTCGTTAGACAGATCAGACGCAGACAGACAGGGAAAAGGCAAGGTGGAAAGATAAAGGTATGAACAGAAGAGGCATGACGGGAAATGGGTGACCAAGAGAGAAGCAATATACCTTCGGTACGTATGCAGATCAGGTGCTTGAATGCATCGTTTCCCGCTTGATGTCGCATTATCTGGCTCATTTCCAAATGCACGAGCAACAAAACTGCATCAATTAGAAGCGAGCCATATCCGGCGTGCGGGCATGCGACGTTCGTTCCCAGCAAGGCGCAGACGACTGCCTAATTGCCAACTGCAGGCCAAGAGCACCAGCCGGTGGCTTGTCGGGCGCTTCTCACAACGGGAGTAATCGCGCGGCCGGGGTCAGCACCGGTCGCGCAGCCGAGTCGTGAGAGCATCTGCAGAGGTCGCCGACTGTGACCTCCATCACAGGCTCCGCCCACGCCGACGGCGTTCGAGCGGCGCGCCGGTCCGCGAGCTCGCAGGACGAACGCACGAAGGAGGCCGTCGCCAGCTGAGCTACCGTTTCCGCTGAGCGTCACACTTCGCGCGGTACAGCTGAGCTCCGCTCCTGACCTCCACGCGCAACAAAGCTGCCGACAAAGCCGGCCGCAGGTGTGGGGTCATCCCCTCCCCATCACGCCCCCCCCCACCTACCCTGTCATCCGCCGACGGCAGCTGGGTTCGCAGACAGAGGGGAGGATAACCGACGCCACGTGGTATAATCTCGTGTGTGACCTCTCGACACGTGAGAGAAGCTGCGATATCGGTGAGGTCTTGAGAGAGCATGGTCTGCCGACGAGTATTGGAGAAGAACTTGCAGTGGTCGACGTTCTCTACAGGTACTGAGTCGCCTGTGTTGGGTTGGGTTTGGCTGGTCCTGGCAGGTGCCGCCTGTGTTGGGTTGGGTTTGGCTGGTCCTGGCAGGTGCCGCCTGTGTTGGGCTGGTTTTAGCTGGTCCTGGCAGGCGCCGCCTGTGTTGGGCTGGGCTGGGCTGGTCCTGGCAGGTGCCGCCTGTGTTGGGCTGGGCTGGTCCTGGCAGGTGCCGCCTGTGTTGGGCTGGGTTGGGCTGGTCCTGGCAGGTGCCGCCTGTGTTGGGCTGGATTGGGCTGGTCCTGGCAGGTGCCGCCTGTGTTGGGCTGGTTTTAGCTGGTCCTGGCAGGTGCCGCCTGTGTTGGGTTAGGTTGGGCTAGTCCTGGCAGGTGCCGCCTGTGTTGGGCTGGTTCTGACAGGTGCCGCCTGTGTTGGGCTAGGGCTGTGTTGGGCTGGTACTGGCAGGTGCCGCCTGTGTTGGGCTGGGTTGGGCTGGTCCTGACAGGTGCCGCCTGTGTTGGGTTAGGTTGGGCTGGTCCTGGCAGGTGCCACCTGTGTTGGGCTGGGTTGGGCTGGTCCTGACAGGTGCCGCCTGTGTTGGGTTGGGTTGGGCTGGTCCTGGCAGGTGCCACCTGTGTTGGGCTGGGTTGGGCTGGTCCTGGCAGGTGCCGCCTGTGTTGGGTTGGGCTGGGCTAGTCCTGGCAGGTGCCGCCTGTGTTGGGCTGGGCTGGGCTAGTCCTGGCAGGTGCCGCCTGTGTTGGGCTGGGTTGGGCTGGTCCTGGCAGGTGCCGCCTGTGTTGGGTTGGATTGGGCTGGTCCTGGCAGGTTGTAGACCGATGAGCCGTTTGTGTGGCTGGTGGTCAGGCGGGCGAGATGCCAATTCATGGTAATTGTATGGCTTCAGCAGAATCAGGTTGCAGCAGAATCAGAAATAGTCCTGCCGAAGCCCGTTCCCGTGCACGTAAAGGTGTGTGTACAGGCGGGCTAGCGCATATTTGTATTGTGTGCTTGGAATGCATCAGTAATGAAAACAATTGAAGCGCCATTTCATGGAAAGCAATAAAATTCGTCTTTAAAGTGGATTGGCTACACTCATCGTATCTACAGGCCTCCATTTTAGTTGAACTGAATTTCGGTAAAATGTTTGCGAGTTCAGTGAGAGACTCGATGTCAAAGGAACAGCCAAACGGGCCGTGTACCCAAGAAAAAATATGAATGAGTGAAAAAAAATACACTAAATTAACGAAAATTTGGGTATTTGCACCACGCCCGAAGACAACTTTCAGTCCGCTTCGCACGCCAAAAGCGTTCTCGGCGAAACGATTTTGTCCGGGTCGGCTACGCTCCCCCCACCACACACGAAAATCCTGGCTGCACCACTGACCAGTGCAATGCATCGCACCCATCCGGGCAGCTGTAGGGCGATGCTTGACGAACAAAGCGGCAAGAATACCGGGAAAGATGGTGTCATACCAGGAATAACCAGAATTGTAAGAATGGGAAGTGGTGGATCCATGCCTTTCAATGATGATCGCTCCGAAGCTCCACCTGTCCACATTGCTATCCTCAGTATGGGTGTGTTCTTGTCCTACAAATTGGCCTAAACAAGTGAACACTGCATAAATATAGTTCTCTCCTTGCCTAAGTATATAGGGACAAACATTGATATAGATGGTTTTCCTCTGAATATTGGATAAGTGCACGTTTTCGAAATATTTGAGAATTATTACAATACCCCTCCCCCCCCCATAGAGAATCCCCCAGCCGTGACTCTCAGGAGCAAGATGTGCAAGCGAGATCAGCAAGCTGGACCTTACACCTCACACGGGTACAAGGTCAACAGTCAGGCAGGCCCGCAGTCGAATCAGCGTCACTCAGGCTGCTGCCTGACCCACCCACCGGGCGGCTGCCACCCCGGCCTCAGCCGTGACCGTGACCGTGGCCAGCCCGTGCTGCCTGACCCACCCTGCTGACGGCTGCCACCCCGGCCTCAGCCGTGACCGTGACCGTGGCCAGCTCGTGCCGCCTGACCCACCCTGCTGACGGCTGCCACCCCGGCCTCAGCCGTGACCTTGACCGTGGCCAACCCGTGCCGCCTGGCCCACCCTGCTGACGGCTGCCACCCGGCCTCAGCCGTGACCTTGACCGTGGCCAACCCGTGCCGCCTGGCCCACCCTGCTGACGGCTGCCACCCGGCCTCAGCCGTGACCGTGACCGTGGCCAGCCCTTGCCGCCTGACCCACCCTGCTGACGGCTGCCACCCCGGCCTCAGCCGTGACCGTGACCGTGGCCAGCCCGTGCTGCCTGACCCACCCTGCTGACGGCTGCCACCCCGGCCTCAGCCGTGACCGTGACCGTGGCCAGCCCGTGCTGCCTGACCCACCCTGCTGACGGCTGCCACCCCGGCCTCAGCCGTGACCGTGACCGTGGCCAGCCCGTGCTGCCTGACCCACCCTGCTGACGGCTGCCACCCCGGCCTCAGCCGTGACCGTGACCGTGGCCAGCCCGTGCCGCCTGACCGGTGCACCGGGTCGTGACCGGCGGACGGCGCTGAAGGCGACTCGGGCCCGATGCACCGGAAGCGGGCGCGATCTGCGCCGGAAGTCGGCCGGAAGTGGAGCTGGAGACCCGGCCGGCTTGCCGTCGCGCGCGCGCAAACAGAAAGGGCGCGCGATACGTGGCGGATACCGCGTGCCGATGCGGAGATTACGCAATGTGTTCAGGCTGCATGGTTTGGAGAAAGCGTTCGCTTCGGCGCGTCCGGATGTTTGTCCTCACGGTACTTTCATGCGACGACGTCGGTTGGTCTTCATGCCTGTTGTGATGATCCCCGATCGTGGTACCTCTGTGATAATTACCAGTCTACGTGCGACAAACCGTTACCCAATTCATCAATCCGGCTATGTCCGGAATAATTTTAAAATGTAGAGTTATCTGGTGGCAACATATGAAGACGTCATACAAGTGCCGCAGCGAACTGCTTGCGTGTCAACAAGTCTACGTGCGACAAACCGTTACCCAATTCATCAATCCGGAATAATGTCCGGAATAACAATGTCCGGAATAATTTAAAAATGTAGAGTTATATGGTGGCAACATATGAAGATGTCATACAAGTGCCGCAGCAAGCTGCTTGCGTGTCAACTTTTGCAGATGACCAGACCAGTGTGCATCGTGTAACCAATACCCAGTGTCCAGCAGCTGTGCAGTCTGGGGTCTGCGTTCCAAGCCGCCGTCAAACACTGCACCGGCCTGTCGATTCCAGCACCATCGGCCCGCCGTTCCGAAACCACCCACTTGGGCTGGTCTGCTGGCTTACCTGTGCAATGTGCATTTGCTGAGACGTTGTTAGCTGATGCTAGCTGGGCTACCAAACCATCCGCGGAAGGTTGAGGTTATTTTTGCTCTACTGATTAATTATTTAACTAGACCAGTCTTTCGATCTGAAAGCTTATACTGTAGTTGATATCCCAGATCACATAAACGCTGAGTGCACGTTTGGTGTACCTCATGTTCATGTTCAACATCAGATGACAGGTCCATGGTAATCATCTCAACACATATGTAGCTTCTAATTTCAGCGTCTGAAAATGGGTTTTCAAGGCTTTTGTTGCTAATCGGTGTTCTGGTGCATCGATCGAAGTTTTGAGGCGCACTTGAGATAACGGAAGATGGCGAGCACATGCACTCACATTTGACTTAACAGACCAACATGTACATTGTCCGAGTCCAATTTCCACGGGATATCTGCAAAGCTACTTTATAGCGTCGTAAAGTAGCATGTAGGTTGTCAAAGTCGCATCAGCACGTACGGTTAGTTCCGACGAATAGACGAATATCTTGACCAACGTGACGTCTAGTGAGGTCGCGAGCAGACGTCGAAACTGGTGTCCGTTTGCTCTCAAGCGTCGGAGGTAAGTAGTTCGCCTGTTATCGAAGCAAAGGAGACGCAGGAGGTACACAGGAAATGTATTTTATGTAACCACAAATTAAGTAACCATGTACCCTTTTCAACAAGAAAAGGATTAGTATGTACCCGACTTATTCATCTGTGTGTCGAAGAACGTGCGGTGGAAAGGTGCCGGGCGAGAAACAGTCGAGGTTCGATCAGTATCGTTAAGCCGATTTTTCCACTAGAATGACATGATATTCAAAGCCCACACAAGACGTTTCCAGCGCCCATGCTTCCTTACTCGGAATCCAAACAACACATGCAGCACATGATCTTGCTCACCTCAAACGGGTCATGTTTGAGCTGATGTCTCCCTGAGACACCTCAGCTCCGAGACACCCCAGCTCCGAGACAAGCACTTCCTGTGTCGGTCGGCTGGCTGGGGGTCGACTGTTTGTTTGTTGGCGCCAGAGACCGATAACCCGCTGCTGCCGGGGGTCTCGGCAATAGTGGAGATGGTCAAGGCGCGCTACGTACAGAAACTGTCCATCAGAGGATTCTTCACCACCCATCAGGAACACGTGGCGGACGGAGGGCTGTATTAGACCGATAGCCTGCTAATGCTGGGGTCTCGGCAACAGTGAAGATGGTCAAGGCGCGCTACGTACAGAAACTCCACCAGAGATTCTTCACCACCCATCAGGAACACGTGGCGGACGGAGGGCTGTATTAGACCGATAGCCTGCTAATGCTGGGGTCTCGGCAACAGTGAAGATGGTCAAGGCGCGCTACGCACAGAAACTGTCCACCAGAGGATTCTTCACCACCCATCAGGAACACGTGGCGGACGGATGGTTCTGGCAGGGCTGTTCTCTCACCAGGGGAGTTGTGGCGAACAGATGGGAACGCTACTTTAGTCTACTAATTCCGCTGCCGGGACTTGGCATACCGCTCCTTTGACCACACCCCAGGTACGTCAAGCGGTGCCCGCTCCATCAGTGGCGGTGACATGATGGACCGGCGCGCGCGTCTTTGTGTCGTCGCCGGGCTCGGCCGCAGAGGAGACCCCTCCCTCCTCCACAAACGTCACCGCACCGCGGGGAGGGGGCACCGGACACCGCCAAAACCGTCCCCCGATTACCATCGGGAACGGGTGCAGGCATAAAGCGACTACCTGGAGGTTTAGCCCGCTGAAAGGAATGCCGAGCGAGAGGGGCTGGAAAGGTCAAGATGCGTTGACCTCCGGGCGGCGGCGGCGCCAGTGGTCCGGGCGGGCGACGCTGACGTGAGGGGATAACAAAGGGTCGAGATTTGCCGTGACCAGAAGCGGGGAGTTTCATGGATTTGAAAGAGTGCATCATGTTTTCAGCTGAATAGGACGGACGGGTATTAGATTTAACGACGGTCAGGCATGAGGGAACGAGGGAGGGGCCGCCACCTCTCTTCTCACCCCTCTCCCGGCCTGACGCCAAACGAAACCGGAGCTGCCGTGCGGTAGGCATCACCCTCGGGAGGAATGCTCCGGACAGCGATACGCTGGCAAACTATCAAGGAAGAAAATAAACAGCGTGTTCATACCGGATGGGTCAACATGATATCATGACATAACAAAAGAGGGTTAATATTCACGGGGTTAAACACTCGCACCATTCGGGACATTTCCCAATCCCGCGGCCCACCGGCGAAACAGTGTGGGCGGTGCCATTAGCCGTAATCGTGCATAAAGTGCGTCGAGAACCACCCAATAAACAAACAAACAAACAACAAAGATTCATATTCACGATGCTGTGCAGCGGAGCATGTGACATAGGCGTACATACTTCTGAAGTCTCTCCACAGTTTGATACGTCGCGCCATGCTTTGATCACTGATTTACGCTATTGCTCAGCTGATGATTCTGTCGAAGTCGATATGTATTCCCAACACCATGCTTAGGTTTTTTTTATCGGAAAGCACTGCCACTGCAGGATTGAGCAGGTAACTGTGGGGAATTCAGAGAACAAAAATGTGGCATGGCTTCGGCTGCAATTGTGCCGCGAAATGTAGCATGGCTTCGCTTCAAGTGTTCTGCGAAATTAACAGCAGGTGCGTTATCGAAATAGTGTTGTATTCACACAAAGACAGAACCAGTAATTTACCTTTGGAAGGGGACGGAGGTGCAGCAGTCTTGGGCAACGATGCAATGTGCTTCAATCGAATCAAGATGGGCAGGCGCCGAATTCCGAGAAAAAAAACTTCCTCGGGTTTGAGACGACAAGGGTTTGAGACGATACGTGTTTAGTGTGAGCTCAAGCTCCTCTTGATCAACTCCTGTACTTGTATTGCATAATTGCCAAGCATGTGGCCTTATGTACGTATCAACTCGACCTCATTCTGAATTTGCCTCCAAGTAGGCCTTCAGCTCCGCCAAATGTTGGTGTGCGGCTGATTCGTCCATAGTCGTGTCCCACCTATTTCGCTCCACTCTCTTCATCTCTCCTTCTTCGCCCGTTCGCTCTTCGATGAGCGGCACCATATGATCATCATGGTCGGTGCGCGCTGAAGCCCCAACCAACCATCTCCCACCAACCAACCAACCAACCATCTCCCTCCCCTCTCTATCAGGCCTAAGCTGAGCGATAAGCTCGAAGCACGGACGCCACCGTGTCCGCTGCTTCGAATGATACGGCCGGAAACCTGGCGTGGTAGCTCCTTGTGTGGACTTCCCCGGTCATAGTTCGTCGCGATTGCCACTCCAATAATGTGTGCTCTCTGACGAGCAGGCATACCAGGGGTGTAGCTGTATATCTGTTAGTGGGTGCACATGCACCCACAAGCGCTGCTTGTGCACTCACAGAATGCTTGAGACAGCAGGGACAGTGCTGGTGCATCGGAGGAAGACGGAGCGGGCCGAGTCCGGTACCGGTAACATCGCAGACAGACTGAGCGGGCTGGGCCCGGTACTGGTAGCATCACAGGCAGATGGAGCGGGCTGGGCCTGGTATCGGTAGCATCACAGACAGACTGAGCGGGCCGGGCCCGGTACCGGTAGCATCACAGACAGACGAAGCGGGCGGAGCCCGGTACCGGTAGCATCACAGACAGACGGAGCGGGCGGGGCCCGGTACCGGTAGCATCACAGACAGACGGGGCGGGCCGGGCCCGGTACCGGTAGCATCACAGACAGACGGAGCGGGCCGGGCCCGGTACCGGTAGCATCACAGACAGACGGAGCGGGCGGGGCCCAGTACCGGTAACATCACAGACAGACGGGGCGGGCCGGGCGCGGCGCCGGCGCGAGCGCATCGTGTTCGACACGTCGGAGCGCGACTCCGGTGCACACCGGCGCGCACGACTCCGTGACCTTGCGAAGCGGCGCGAGCCGGCCGGTGTTTTCCGGAGAATCGCGCCCGAGAGAGGAAGTGGTTGGCCCATTGTCTGCCGGCCGCCGTGCGCGCGCGCGCCGAGCGGCCAAAAACGGCGCGATCGCCGGTAATGGCCTTTTTGCACGTGGCCCGCTCAGCTTTGTCTCCGGCGACGATCGTCGGTCATTAGTGACGCGGCTGGCGGGCGGCCGACGCCGCCGGCCGGCCGCTCGTGATCCGTCTCGCGCGTCACTTCCGGCACCGGCAGCTCGTCACGACTGTCGGGCCCCGGCGCCGACACGAGCACAGGCACGGTCACGGGCACAGAGGCGCACAGACACGGGCACAGAGGCGCACAGACACGGCCACAGAGGCGCATAGACGCGGACACAGAGACGCACAGTCACGGACACAGAGGCGCACAGACACGGACACAGAGGCGCACAGACACGGACACAGAGGCGCATAGACGCGGACACAGAGGCGCACATACACGGACACAGAGGCGCACAGACACGGACACAGAGGCGCATAGACGCGGACACAGAGGCGCACAGACACGGATACAGAGGCGCACAGACACGGACACAGAGGCGCACAGACACGGACATTGAGGCGCACAGGCACGGACACTGTCGGACAGATCCGGACACAGAGCCGCACAGACACGGACACGGATGGACACGGAGTCGCACAGACACGGACACGGACGGACACGGAGTCGCACAGCCACGGACACGGACGGACACGGACGCACAGAGACGGACGCAGACACAACTGTCGCGGATGCAAGTTCGCAGTGCGGACGGAAGGCCGTCTCAGACGACCCCAGTTCTGTCGGATAAATGTATGAAATTGCGCCAATTGTAAGTATTAGACTTGTCAAAGCTCGGCGCGAATGTCCAGGCGTTATTTCCATCCCGCTGAACTGCATTTGTATTTCCTGATTAGCACTGAGACTGCAGCATGTTTGTGCTCAGCAGGTCTCCTGATGTTTATGCATGCATGTTTATGCATGCATATCTCCTGAGCATGGGTCTGACAATCTGAGGCTGGAATCATCATGAGACACGTGGTACATTATATAGCTGGCCTGCGTGCTGCAACGGGCGAGGAGGAAATATTAGTAGCAATAGCATATGCAACTTTTCGATAATGTAGCGTTCTGCTGCCCAAAAGAAAGAAAATTGATGATTGAGGCTGTGTTGTACCCACATCAACACTTACTTTTTACGTCTCGCCTGATACTGGTTATCATCGAGGTAATTACGAGCGTAGGTGAAGGCCGTGGGAGTCTGCTGGCGTGTATATATCGTAAGAATGCTCCCCTGAACGACTTGGTCTGGTTCGACCGATCCGATTCGTGCCAACGGTCACGCGTCTGAAGGAGTTTTGTTTTGGAAAGGAGTGTTCACCTGGACGGCCCGGCCACGGTCACGCATTTCAAACCGTAATACGATTTTTGTTGTAGCGTTTCGCGTTCAAAGTTTTCACTCAGAGTCAGATTTATTCTTTCAATTTTAATTGTTGTCAATTTTCATCCCAATGGTTTTCATAAAGTGTGCTTAATCTTTCCTTAAACAAAGAAGTTTGCAGCAGCTTTTTCGCTTGCCGCCAACTTTCAGCAGCGTTCCACTTTGTAATGCAATATTTCAACTTTTAATTTTCCTACTCTGAGCCAGAACTGCTCTTTTCATTTTAATATTCACCACCTTTCATCACCATATTTCTCCTGAAGTACCCTTAATCATTGTTCAAACGGACAGGTGTACGGCGACATTCCCGGGCACGGGCCACAGAGCATAGATATCGCACCGCAGCCGCCTCACTCACGCCGGCCGTCCTCGGTAGCTCGATGGCAGTGTGGCTGAATAGTGTTCCTGGAATCTGGGTTCGATGCCGGGAAAGGGCGTCACCTCCTTGTTTCTGCTTTTAATAATGCAAGTTCGCGAATGCCTTCAATCCATTTAGCGAAATCACTTTCGCTCTGCACACAATCCTCAAGGCGCCTATGATTGGCATGCACGAAGACTCGACTGTACCTCACTTTAGCACTTGCCCTCGCTCGTCCAGCACCCTTACAGGTGTCGTATGCTGCTCAATGTGTGTTCTCTGCTTCCATCCACCAGGCCTGGTGTTAGAGCCTAAGCAAGATAAAATGGATACATATCAGCTGGCAATGCAGCCCGTCTTGCTCAGTATGTCCACGTGGCACGACTAGTGGAAAGCAATGCGGTCCGTTACGAAGCCGAACTAACCTAGACGCAGGGTAAAAGATGAAGTAACTACCAATGCGATAGCATTATAGTCGACTCTGATGTACACATACTTACTTAGACGCAAGGTAAAAGACAACTCCGGATGGAAGCAGCGTCTTCTGCCAGGAATGGATTGCAAATCCACGACCGATTATTGCATATTGGCAGCATTTGGCAGCATTCCGCTCTTCCATTGTAGGTAGAACGGTGACATCCTTCCGGAACACGGCTATTAAAATGTTATTTTCCGCCGACTTGAATTTTCAACACGGGGCCAATGGGTTAGACATTTATCAGCTGATTTGGTTTCTTAATTATCATTTTACTGATGACATTGCACAGCCTATTTGACACACGACTTCTCTCGTCATTTCATATTTTTATATTTTCATTGATTAATTCGTACTCGCCTTGTTTACTATGTTTCAGGCGTTTAAGGCTGACGTGGTATTATAAATTTAGCACAAGCTCGATCGTCCAGTTACTTATAGCCAGTGAAGCAACTATTCTGAAACTCATTGAATACAATTTAAAGAAACGTATGGTTGAAATGTAGGCCAATGGAAGATGAGCATTCTTCTGTCGCCTTTTTTACAGCCTTTCCTATTGGCTTCTCATGGCTATATTTTCCCCGTCTCACACTGAATTCTAAATCGTATCAAATGAAGGTCCCCGTGAGATGCCTTGCACGTACGCTTTTGAAGAAAAAAAACCTTTTGAAGTGGATAATTTAACAGCTGCCGCCCCGATCGCCAGCCTGACTGGAATCGTGTGGCTTCCGAAATACGACATTCAGCCAGCTTTATTAGCTGATGAAATCACGTGCTTCGTTTCCATGACATTAGGAATAAAGCAAACAAACATACCACGTTACCAATACGTCACACCAGGACAATATGGTGGAATATTGACCGGCTCATTGCATTGACATATCCCGTAAGTGATGAAATAACGAATGTCACAATATGGCGCTGGTCCGGTGCGGAAATTCAATCCGAACACCTGACGTTATCAGCCACTGTCTGTCATGCCCGGGGGCCTTGAGCCTCGATCGGTAACAGCTCCGTTAAACGCGGCATCGGAGAGGGGAGCCACGGCGTCGGGCCGTGTTCGGCGGGACAGTATCCTACAGGTGACGTCACTGGCCGGGGCGGTGGTGGGCTGTCGCGGCGGCTGCGGCCGCTCAGTTGTCCGTCGGGAAGTGTGCGGAGAGGATGTGGGGGTGAGGCGGTCTCGCGTACCACCCGTGAGCGCGTGATCATGCTGGGAGTCATTGCGAAGTTTCCGCGCATTTCTGAGAGGATCTGGGAAGGTGAGTGCAGGTGCTCGGCCGGTGCTGTTCGCCGGTTTAGGCGAACTTCAAATTATCTCGCTGTCTCATAAAACCCCCAGTAGTGTGATGCATCCAGCTCTTGGGGTTTTCCGTTCTGGCACATAGCAAAACTGATAGCATTCCTCTGCAATTGAATGCCCCTACTAAAACATAGTTGCCTGCCGGTATGATTTCTGCCTGGTTCGTCGTTACTTTGAATCACTTGCGGCCTGCGTAATCAGTCAAAACTACCAATCTGTATTCTTACGCAGCTCTGTATAGACACCATGGCCGAGCCATCACGTATATTCAGGTACGGTTGCTACGGTAGTAATGGCTTACACATGTTGGAACATGGTATTATATTTGTCATAGCTACGCAAATAAGCTTTTGTTGTCGTGTATCTCCTCCAGCCGATGCAAGAGAGAGTTTCCGAAGAGTGGGAGGAGAGCGAGGTACACCACAGTTGTGAATTACGGCAACAGTACTCTCAACAAAGAATTCATTTGGAGATGTCCGTCTCCGAAAAAATAACCCCAGCGCGCGGTGTAAGTTTGATCATATTGGCATGCCATGATCTGATCAATTTGATGATCAATTTGATCATATTGGCATGACATGTGGATGCTTAGCGTACTTCCTGTACAGAAGATTAGGCGGTTTTACAGCGGCTTTTTGCTCTCAGGTCACGTGGTCTGAGGAACAAGATCGATGAAGACCTGGCATAATGATCCCCATAAATTAAAAGCGACCACCAAATATAATTATCAAATCAGTTTTAATAACGGAATAGGTTTTACTATCGACGCTGCTGAAATAAGCAAAATTAAACTTACTAACATCAGCAAATTGCAATACGCTCTCTGATTTACGTGGAGACTGCACTCAGCTCTGCATCTGGCAGCCGACGAATGACTGCCAGATCACAAATTGGCGCCATGGTTAAATTAGCGAAGGATGCGGTTATAAGCCAACTTCCTGAGCAACGGTGAGAAAATGATAACAAAAGTATACTTAATCGATGTCAACCAAGTTCATAAACCCATACCTGATACTCCCGACATGCTCATACGGCACAACTAATAAATATTCACAACACACCCCACGAGTAGGACGCTCGGGCACCGACTGATTTGTTTCTTGCCGTCTATTGGGGTATGGGTTTCGGAATATAACATGGTTTAAGGAAAATTATACTAAAAACAATCCGTCTAGAATCGTTTTATTCCCACCACAGCAACAATTCTTGTCAACCAAAAAGCTGAGAAAACTGTTTGAAACCAATTCTTATTAATATTAAATGTTCTCCGGTGTACTTTTTTAGTTCATGTCTGGAATGTTTTAGTTGAAGCCAGGAATGACTTAGAAGGATCAAAAGCGACTAGACAGGAGAGCAAATTGCCGCTGTAAAACCGCCTATTGTTCGCCTCGTATGTCACCACTCACTTTTGGCTTTAAAGAGCCCCGCAGTCCCCGCATCACCGAAAGATGAGAGATCGGTATGTCGAACCAGAGATGGGAAGATCACGTATCAGATGTCATAAAGCGCTGTTATTTATAATTATGTTAACAGTTATTTACAAGAACGCTCCGATTATTGCTTTGGGATGCCTGCGACACCGGAGATCAGAAATCAGATGCGAAGATCTTCAAATTACACGCAATGTGAGGGGGTGCTCTGAGCTCATGCTTAGGTACCTGCTAAGCTTTCCAAATCCAAGGAATTTGAAAATGTGTGACAATTTGTTTTTGCTAGGCTATGCCAAACTACTCAAAGCCTACTTCCTGGATTTGCACAATGCATATAAGTTAGGTAAATATATTGAAGAAGCCATTAGGAAACGTTTTGGTTAAAATGTGACTATATGGATTATGGCTTATAAAACAATTTTGATCGGTAGCTTTTTAGTTTAGCAAACATCATTTCGATTGGGCCTGTTGAAGGGGCCTCCTCTGCTTCTTGGAAAGAGGAGAAAGGAATGCAGTCCGGGTGTGCATAGGTGTAAGTTTCCGAAACTTATTGGTAGGGCGCAATACATGAAGGCAATGGGCAGGCAAAAATTGATACGTTTGCTCTTTTTTCCTCTCGAGAATGCACTTCCTGGATGACTGAAGCAAACGAGGGGAAGCGGGAGAAAATTCAGTCGTTGTCATCGCACCAGCAAGTCGTTTGTTGAAGATCTCACCAGGAGCTGAGCTATCCATTCACCAAAACCCCTCTTGACATTTGTCTGAAGCAGACAGACTGCTCTGGCGGCGCCAAACTCATCTCGAGCACCTGCCTGCGCATACAATTAAACCACGATGTGAATTGAAAGCAACTGTGTATGTCGGAACTCGGAGACGACGTGCTCCAGCATCTTCAATGGATGCCGATGTTTGCGGACGATGCTCGTGCGACCATGGTCGTGATGACTGGATAAAAATGACACGCTCGGAGAAGGGATGGTTGAATATTTTCCCATGCCACGCAACACCGAATGGCATGGACAATTCGGGGATTACCTTCTCCAATGCAAGGAAGCGAACAATAATCGCTAATGATGTTTTCGCCGTAAGTGCGCCGTGTGCAAAGCAGCTCAGTCGTCTCCCTCCGTCTCCTCGTGATCAGGGAATCAGAGCGAGGAAGAGAGTGGAGGGCTTCGCCAGAGGAGAATCACCACGACCCGGGGGCTCGCCGTTCCCTCGTGGCACCTCGGTAAACGACTCTCAGGCGGCGGAGAGGAGCTGAGAAGTAGCTATGCAAGACATTTGTGTCGTGCAACGGTTAAAGCCGGTTGCCAGCTGGAATCCACATGACTGCAGTGCTGCTGTTTAGACATGTGCTGCCACGAGGAGCTGCGGTGCATTGCTGCGATGTGGCTGCGCCGTGTCGGGATGCCTTTGTGGCCTGGTGGGGATCGCGCACTGCTCTTTGCCCTTCTGCCGGGAATCGCATCATGTTGTTTCTGACGTGCTTAAAGCCGGCTGCATATCTCGCCCGTTTTGGGCTTCACGGACGTCGGACGGGCGTCCGAAGTCCGTAAAATCGCCTGCACGCAGAGGCGGACGCAGGAGAGGGGGGACACTGTATGTCCACCCCCACCCCCACCCCATGAAAGATGGCGCACCTCCGGGAAGGCTCGAGTGTGCCCTTCCCCTCGAATTTGCCAGCCAGAGGTGCCACTTCAGTGTGCTCTAGTGTATTCCCCGCTCAAATTTGCCAGCCAAAAGCGCCCTTCGGAAAGAAAAGGCGCCCGTCCAGACAAGTACCTACCCACCGTGGTGACAATTCCTGGATCCACCCCTGCCTGTGCGTATCAATTTTCGACGGTGGCGGTGTGAATCGGCGACTGTGGAGCGACCATTTGTGTCCGTCCAAAAGCGGGCTTTGTCTCGAATTTTAGTGAGGCTTGTATGGACACAATATGACACCTCTGCGCCACAAATGCACCTCCGATGTCCGGCAATAACGCAGCTGGACGCAGTGCCCTCGATTCTCGACTTTTTTTTACCCCGTTTTAGACGGACGTCCGATGTCCGTAAGACTTGAGATGCGCGCTGTGTGTAGCGTGCTTTAAAGTTAGGCATCAAAAATGTGTTTGCGTATCATATACATCGCAGAACAGGAATAGAAAGGTTTCTCCCATCTCCCTCTTTTTCTTAATATTTTTATCTTTATATTTATATATCTCACGCTCTTTTTCATTCTCTTTCACTTTCTGTTCCTCTTTCACTTTCTGTTCCTCTTTCTCTCTCTCTCTCTTTCCCTTCTCTTTCTCTTTCTCTTTCTCTTTTTCTTTCTCTTTATCTTTCTCTTTATCTTTCTCTTTCCCTTTCCCTTTCCCTTTCTCTTTCTCTTTCTCTTTCTCTTTCTCTTTCTCTTTCTCTTTCTCTTTCTCTTTCTCTTTCTCGTTCTCGTTCTCGTTCTCGTTCTCTTTCTCTTTCTTTTACTCTTTCTCTTTCTTTTACTCTTTCTCTTTCTTTCTTTTACTCTTTCTTTTACTCTTTCTCTTACTCTTTCTCTCTTTTTCCTTTTCTTTCTCTTTTCTATCTATCTCTCTCTCTCTCTCTCTCTCTCCTCTCTCTCTCTCTCCTCTCTCTCTCTCTCTCTCTCTCTCTCTCTCTCTCTCTCTCTCTCTCTCTCTCTCTCTCTCTCTCTCTCTCTCTCTCTCTCTCTCTCTCTCTCTCTCTCTCTCTCTCTCTCTCTCTCTCTCTCTCTCTCTCTCTCTCTCTCTCTCTCTCTCTCTCTCTCTCTCTCTCTCTCTCTCTCTCTCTCTCTCTCTCTCTCTCTCTCTCTCTCTCTCTCTCTCTCTCTCTCTCTCTCTCTCTCTCTCTCTCTCTCTCTCTCTCTCTCTCTCTCTCTCTCTCTCTCTCTCTCTCTCTCTCTCTCTCTCTCTCTCTCTCTCTCTCTCTCTCTCTCTCTCTCTCTCTCTCTCTCTCTCTCTCTCTATATATCTCTCTCTCTCTCTCTCTCTCTCTCTCTAAAAAAAAAAAAAAAAAAAAATAAATCTCTCTCTCTCTCTCTCTCTCTCTCTCTCTCTCTCTCTCTCTCTCTCTCTCTCTCTCTCTCTCTCTCTCTCTCTCTCTCTCTCTCTCTCTCTCTCTCTCTCTCTCTCTCTTCTCTCTCTCTCTCTCTCTCTCTCTCTCTCTCTCTCTCTTTCTCTCTCTTCTCTCTTTCTCTCTCTCTCTCTCTTCTCTCTCTTTCTCTCTCTCTCTTCTCTCTCTCTCTCTCTCTTTCGCTCTCTCTTTCGCTCTTTCGCTCTCTCGCTCTCTCGCTCTCTCGCTCTCTCGCTCTCTCTCTCTCTCTCTCTCTCTCTCTCTCTCTCTCTCTCTCTCTCTCTCTCTCTCTCTCTCTCTCCCCTTTTTTCTGGTGTGAAATCAGGACTTCGCCTCTAAATGTGAAGCGATGCAACACCGAAGAATCATCCACTGCGCTGAGTACGCAACCCTCCTGCCGGAGCCTGGGCTATAAGTCCAGCTCCAGCCCGGCCCATCACTGAATCTTTCACATTGAACTTGACGTGGGCAACAGCAAATCACAAGAAGCCGACAGTGGTGCGATGGTTTGATGTGCTGACGGTTGAAGTAAAACACCAGAAAGTAGCCATGACAACGGAAAGGTGCGGAGACGTGAGCATGACGCGTGAGTCACGCTGGACGCCGGCCCGTTGCCGGCCTCGAGTGCAATTGTTTGTTGCGACTCGTCAGGCGCGGAGGTGTGACGTCAGACGCGTTCGCTAGCCGCCGACAGCATCTGCCGCCAGCTGCGCTCCAGCGGCGCGCGCCGGCGCCACCAGCCGGCTGTCGGGAGTGGTGCGAGCCGCTCTGACCCGAGCCTGCCCGCCGGGTGGTCACGGGTAACGGGTCGCTGCCGCTACCGTCGGGGTGACTCACCGGGTCGCGACGCGAGCCGCTGCGCAGCCGAGTCGTCTGGAGGACGGCGACGGCGTCCTTGACAAAGCCGCACCTGACTCGGAGGTGCGGTGATTGGGCGTATCGTTGACACACCGCCGCGCCCGACGGTGATCTGCTCGCGCAGAGCTGATGCGTGCCGCGTGGCCATGCCACAAACGGAGGATCGGTGCTTGCTGCCTTGCCAGTGCTGCACCAGAAACCAGCAGAAACGTTGGTGTCGTCGCACGAGACCATTCAGCTGGGCAGACAGTCAGACAGTCTGGCCGTCAGACGGACGGACGGACGGACGCAGACAGAGAGATGGGACAAATCTATTTATTTTTCTCAGTGAGGCTAAATCTTAGCCATCCGAGCCCTTCCCCCACCCCCACCCCCCAGTAATGCTTAAACCATTGGAGATGTAACTTGGCTGGGAAGGGGGCACGGGCCCGGTAGTTAGCATGCTAGATGAAGCCTTGGTTATAAGCCATTACACGAAGAGTAAATCCAGTATAAACATGCGATGTAGACATGCAATGCGCAGACCAAGCTGAACACAGTGCGCATGTCGTGCATATGTGCGAGTAGCTGGGGGTCATTCGGCACAGTATCACTCAGAAATGCAGCCTCTGCTGATGGAGATGGGTTCGGCACATTATCATTCAGAAACGCGGCCTGTGTTGATCGGAGTGGGTTCTCCGTCATTCGTCACGTTATCACTCAGAAACACAGTCTCTGTTGGTTGGGATGGGTTCGGCACATTGTCACTCAGAAACGCAGCCTCTGTAGACGAGGTTGGGTCTCCAGAAATACCATCCCCGAACGTTGGGCGTTCGCAGATCGGTCATCCGGGTGCTCGCAACATGGTGCAATAGATCTTGCAACCAAAAGCTGAAATGACTGACATCCAAGCAAGTGGCATATAAGTAACTGGAAGTACAGATATGTAAGTGAGCACACGTTGTATAAGGTACGAACTAGTTTGCATATTGCGAACACTATGATCATTGGTGTTGGTTTGTGAAATTTATTGGGGTCCAATTTATGTGATGGCATTTTTATCCGGAGAGGGCGCCATCGGCTGAAAAAAGCTCGTTGAGCCGGGGTGAGGGTGTACTCCAGCGTTCTGGAAGGGCGCCTCCGTAGGCTCAATGGTTAGCTTCGGTCTGATCGGGGACCAAATTAATAATCGGTGGACCAGGTGCTACACTCAGCGCATACAAAGTGACACCCCTGACAATGACTGAGAGATTCTGGACCTGCTACTATCCACGCCTATCAACCCTTGTACCCTACCCCGGGTCGTGTCGGTCATGTCGTGTGCCGGCGGGTCGACATGACCGCCAGCCGGCGGCAGCGCGGGACTGTCGCCGGACCGGGCGAGTGACGTGTCTTGTTCCTCCTCCCACCTGAGCGCTGATTCAGACTGCTGCGGCCGCTGACGCAACCGCACGCAACGGCAACGGTGACGTCAGCAGTGACGTCAGCAGATCCGCTGCTAGTTCCAGAGTCGGTCACGTGATGTGTGAGATGTGCTGGCGCACGTGGCATGACGGGGCTGGAGATGAGGTGGGAGAGGGCAGGTGTGGACACGCGGTCCCAGTTGCAGGGCTCCAGCTCAAACGAGGCAAAACAGAGAAAAATGATGCTTTATTATTCATGTTTCCAAATGAAAACTTCGTCATGGATATATATATATATATATATATATATATGTATATATATATAGGTATATATATGTATATATATATATATATATATATATATATATATATATATATACATGTATATATATACGTATATTTATATATATATATATATATATATATATATATATATATATATATATATATATATATATATATATATATATATAGGTATATATATGTATATATATATATATATATATATATATATATATATATATATAACATGTATATATATACGTATATTTATATATACATATATATATATACATATATATATATATATATATATATATATATATATATATATATATATATATATATATATAATTACATGTATGTATCTGCGTTATGGTGGCCTTTGTGTGTAGTAATGTGTCGAGTGACGTAGTCAGGTACTGGTATTTATTGGCTCAAACCCGTCGTTATTAAATGGATAAGTTATTCCTGATCGGATGCGAACATCATCAGGGTGATTTCATTTGGGGTGCAATTGGCCACCAGGTTTGAATCTCAACAGTCGCTTGGTTTCCGTGAATCGACAGGCTCGAGCCTGTCGATTCACGGTCTCGGTCGATTGAGCCTGTTGACCCTCCTCGATATGCGGATCCGCCCGCCGATAAGTGGAGTTGAATGACGATGAGTGGATCTGAATGATGCTGAGTGGACATCAGTGACGATAAGTGGATATGAATGACGATGAGTTGATTGGTGTTGGTTATTGGTTTTTAACCCGCGCACGTCCGGGGGGCGGATATCCGCCCCCCCCTGCGGTTTTTCCTATTTTGCCGCCATACTAATCGGGTTAGCAAGGCCAAACCTCGCATGGCTGCTCAGTGGTCTTTTCCGCATATCCTCAGAAATTTTTGACCCTGGGTTATCTCAAGTCAGGTCACCAGGTCAGGCGAAGTGGCCTAACGTCCCTCCGAGTTCTAGGTGGCATCACTCCCACAATAATTGGGCAATTGATTTCAAACTTATATCACGTCATGATCTTATCAGGGTCTATAATATGTATATCACGGTTTTTTCGTAGCGTTGACCTGAGGTCAGGTCGTGGCCATGGCTTACCCATTATAGGCTTATGGAAAAATATACAAATGTTTCCTGGTTACATATTTGCTCTCGGAATGACCTCCAACCGTTATGGCGTGTAGTTGGAAGCTATTCGCAATGCTACCGCTGACATTTTTGCTCAGTGGCCCCACCAAGGTCAGCTGAGGCCACCTGAAATCACTAGCACATTTCTGCGCATTATATCGCAATGCATTGAGCTAGAAGGCTGAAATTACCGTCATTGTGCTTGTATCGCCAAGACGTGTCGATTGATATATTACATGACCTCCCTACTCTACCCCATGACCTTGACCTTAATTGACCTTGACCTTGACCATTTCAAGGGCTGTCGAATAGCATTTGCAGTTTGTTTCTATCTGTTACAGGTCCTGAGATATGTGCCAATATCTGAGGGTCCCACCCGATCTGGTCGAATTTGACATATGATGACCCAGCGACCTAAATATTGACCTGAGCGAGAAAATGACCGAAATACTTGCGATAGAGCTTGTCACCAGCTATCCAAATCCGTTATCCGTTTGTCGCTACCTAGCATAGTTCTTGAGATCTTAGGGGGGGCAGACATCTGCCCCCCCCCCGGACATGCGAAGTTGGCGCGGACCGCCGGACGTGCGAGTGTTAAGACACATCGACTGTTAAGCCATGTAGCGTCGCCAATCTCTCACGCCGATTGGTCGCGGGCGAAGAGTAGCGACAGGTGAGACTAGAACACACAATCGTTCGATTGTGAGACGGGCAACTTACACCTAGACTACTCGTCCCCTAATGACGATGAGTGGACTTCAATGACGATGAGTGGATATGAATGACGATGGGTGGATTTAAATGACGAACGTTATGCCGACTCCGCCGGGTAACGTTTTCGGCTAATGCAACGCAACTCTGTGACATTAAACAATATTTGAGTGAAAAAGTAGTTCAGTCGTTCCATTATCTGTGTACGAAGTCCGAAGGATATGGTGTGACAGACATAGAGGTATTTGTCAGGGTTAGTGACAGTCTGACAGCGGTTTGATTCTCCGCTTGGACCACTGTTGAAGCATTGCTTCACATATGGCACCTACGTTCATGAGGATATACTTTTATATTATTTGCATTCTGTGCTTGTTGCGCTCTTCCAAGTTGTTATCAGTTCCATCAGTCATCTCCGCTAAAAGGTAAATGAAAAAGAGAACAGAAGTTGTTTGAATCAGAGAATACCATGTGCATTATGCATTCCTTATGTGTATGCATCTGCACCGTGCATGCCAATGCTGGATTAAGTTTCACTTGCACTAATTTGCGGCAATCCGATTTGAAGAGGTCGTGCCGTTCATATCTCTCACAATCGCCAGACACTCTGGGAGGTGCCGGTCCCTCCGAGTTGATGTAATGACATTTGGCGTGATTGTGGGCGCTACACGTTTATGCCATCGCTCCTCTCCTCGGCTCTCTTCACCACGGTCCATGTATTTGCGATGCATTGTTGCAAAGTTGCTTTTATCGAGCAGTGGCTGTGCCTTTATTAAATTGATTAAATACCAAAATGCATAAAGAGGATTAAATGCCAAAATGGATGCCAAATGGATTGGCATGGATGCCAAAAATTTGGTGTAATTACGGTGGATGGCGAAAACATTTAATATTAAAGCTTACTTGACACGTGTTCTATCCAGGTACTTTCAACTAGGCGGTTTACCCAGCAATGTGAATTATCCGGGTTAGCGGACACTCCCTGAACCCTGCTGCATGACCAGCCTTCCCTTACCCGGCCTCTCACACCCTCCATCCAGTATTCCGTCTTTACTTCATCTCCTACTGTACATGGGCATCTTCATGTGCGATGTTGACCCGGATGAGTCACAACGACTGACTCATGAAGCGCTGCAGCCATCTCCAGTGGGCGTGTCATCAGCTAGCGCGAGTCACCGTCACAGGAGAGGTGTGGCGCCGACAGTGTCACTATGCCAATCCACTGACGCCCCCCCCCACACACACACATTCACCCAAATCCCGCCCTGTCTGCAGCCATCTCCAGTAGTAGTTGGTCATTTTGCGCTAGCTACCGTCGTCCTCCCAGGATGTCTCACCGCCGAGAGGAGAGGGGTGGCGCCGTCAGTCTCACTATTCCAATCCACTGACGCCCCCCCCCCCACACACACACCTCACCCCGCCCTGCTTGTGGTCCGGGCTCTGTTGCGTGGTCACCACAGGCACGAGCGGGCGACTCGAGACTCGGGCCTGATCCTCAGTCATGTCGGGAACATGATGGATAGTGTCACAG
Organism: Ashinkailepas kermadecensis; assembly: GCA_034440615.1. Lineage (NCBI taxonomy): Eukaryota > Metazoa > Arthropoda > Thecostraca > Neolepadidae > Ashinkailepas > Ashinkailepas kermadecensis. Next base: position 51,417 of record JAOTOM010001732.1, on the reverse strand, counting down.
TGTAGACAAGGTCCTGGCAAGGGATTCGGCGAAGCATGGCTTGCCCGGGTTCTGTGGGACACCGCGACTTCCCCGTATACTGGGAGATGTCGCAGTTGTGCTGTGAGTACAGAGAATGCATACATGCTGAGTAGGGGAGAGCCGGGTGAGGTCGAACATGCGGTGTCCCATTTCACCCGGATGCTGAGGCAGTATCTATCTATCGCTTGAGAACAGTTTGTAGCATAGCATTGGGCTATTTGATTCAGCGTTTACAATCGGTAATCATGTCATGTTTCGGAGACTGTTATAAGTATTTTTAGTTTTTTTTCTTTAAAGAACCTTCAAATCGAGAGAAACTGAACTAGGGAGATGGAATTTGCTGAGAGAGAGTTGAGACGAAGCAAAAGTAGTAGGTAATGGCAGGTACGCTCTCGACGCAATTACGTGAGAGGAGTGTACCACAACTTCATTGCACAAGAGCCAGGGGATCCAGAAATTGTGACCGGATGAAGGAAGGGGGAACTGGTCACCCTGTAGGGGTGCCATTGAGTGATGGCTTCAGGGAGTTGGGGTGGATTCGAATATCCCGGGAGAGGACACTCGAGTGTATCCTTTTCCACTCAGAGACGCCTTCGGCTGAAAGATTGACGGGAGGGGAGGAGCCTTTTTCCATTCAGAGGAGCGCCGCCCTTCCATAGGAGAGGGAGGGGGCTCAGGGGGAATGCGTCCTCCCCCATGATTCGCCATTAACCTGAGGATGATGCATGCTTGCTTGAGACATGTGTGACGTATGAGCCATAGACTTGGTGAGGTGACGAGAAGCCTAACCGGGTCAGAAAAGGACTGGGCATGGTACATCTTCCCATTCACCCCAGAGAAAATGGGCGCCTATAGTAGGTTTAATTAACCCCGGAAAATTTAGTACCTGAAGAAAAATCAACGACAAATTGGGCTCTCGTGTCCAATTTCACCATCCACATTAACGCAGATTCATGGTCTCTGCCCCAGGAAAAGTAGAAAAGAAGACAACCACGGATTGAATGTACGAGACCTTCGTATGGTACCGGACTCCTAACTCTAATCGTCTATGACTTGCGTCTTGGTGGATCAAAATCAACAAGGAAATAAAGGTGTTTTTTCTTTGATATTAACGTGATAAATATTATATTGGCCTCCGGCTGGCCTCACCACTTTTTCTGAGCCTTTTAAAATTTGCAAACAACTGACAAGCTTCGCCAATACCAAACTTACCGTCAGATACAATACCAGCCTGTTTCATACCACCAAAATGCATTACATTCACCCATAGATGGGGACTAGGAGGTCGGGCTAATAGTGTTGGACGAAACCCGATACTAAAGATATCGCACCAGCGTGAGCGACCTGGGATTCTGAAGTCAGCCATGTTTGACATGTCAAGAACAGCTCTGATGAACCACAAATTAATATAGTTATCACACTTCAGCGCAAAGTTAGACTATTTATCACAGGCAAAACCCCAGAAAGGGTTCGATCACATAAAATGTAAAATTGCAATCTTTGAAAACTTATTATTTTTGTCAAGGACAGGCCTGCCCGCCACACGTCCGGACATCAAGCGGGATGAGTTATATTTGTGTTTGTAACACAATATATATAATTTGTATTATATATATTTGTATATAATTTACAAATATTATTTGTACTACACAAATATATATAATAATAACCGGACACGTGTTTGTAACGACGGTGTTTGTAAATATATTTCTGCATGCCTTGTCATAGTTTCCAATGTGAAGAATTTGAGGTGTCCAGTTGCCATTCGGTGCCACACGAATCTCCCCTAAGCATAAATACCCTTTGGTTTCTGTTACAATAACGCAGTATTCTCAGGCTTCAAAATTATGAGCAATCAACAATCGCAATTACGGACACTATCAGACTCATCGACACGCAATAACCCGAGAAAAACATGCCTTTGACCCCCACTCCCGAAACTGCAAATCAAACGCGACCACTAGAGTGAGAGGACAATGGAAGCGTTTCCTGGTGCGAAAATAAAATCCTTCGGTCAAGGCACCTCCACGCAGCGGAGTCTTGTGGAAAAACGAGCGTCCCAGTTCCTTCGCATCCCACTTGTTTCGGTTCTCCCCCACCCAGCAGTTGCAACCAGCAAGATCTGGCTCCAACGCTACCACATCAGCATCGATCTCACAACACAAACACAACATAACACAGCACATTATAGTAGCTCATGTCTCGCAGCTCGATGTCATCAGCTTGTAGCTAATGCCAGCTGCACCATCGCCCGAAACGCCACGTGTAGCACCGGATCAAATCGGGGGAAACACAAAAGAAATCCCCGCTGGTGCAAGACGTCTGCACGTGCGGTGATGTTTGCATCACGCCCTCGTCGCCAGGAAACGGCGTGTGCAAGCTGAACTTTATCGCCGAAGGCGAGGCCATTTTTGGTTGTCGTCGCCGGCGTTTTCAGGCCACTGTTGCTCGGTGGTAATCCAGCTACCAGCACGAGTATGTGTTCAAAGCGGAGCGTGACCTTGACCACTGAGTCTGCTGGTCAAGACCTAGCTGATGAGACGTGCAGGAAAGTTATTTGTCTATTATCGAGTTAACATGTCTGATGCAAAGACGCACGGAAGCAGCGATTCCATTTCCCAAGCAATATGAGGAGTTTAGAGCGTTTAGATTATGAATGTCTCTGACAGTGCGGCACATGCCGCGGCAGGTCGAGATTACCAAAGCCTTCATCCTGGTGAGCAGAAAGCTTCACTTTTTGGGGATCATCGTGCGCTTAATTGATACGTTACGGAATTGATATAACATTTGTAGCCAAACAAGACGTGTTTGTGACATGCGTGAAAGTGGCTCATATCCGTGTTCGGATTCGACGGCGGGCTATCACGATTTCGCTGAAAGTAGTGTTACTAGTACTTCTGGATACGTCGAATACACCATGCGTGTTGCACGGAAGAACATCGAAATATGTGACTTGCAGAGGTCATCTAAGGTCAAAAGGGCGGGCTATCACGATTCCTTAAAATGGTCACCGAAGTACTTGCTGTGACGACACAGCTATGCATGAGCCACATCCAAAAATGCGACCGACGATGGCTATCTAAGGTCAGCGGTACGAACTATCACGATCTTGTCACAACTGGTGTCGGTGATATTTCTTCATGCGCCGAACACATTTGTCTGTTGCACGGGACCACATTCAAATATGTGAACAACCGCAGTCATTGTAGCTACCCCGAATGACCCCATTGACATATTGAAGGTCAGTAGGGCGGATTGCGACGATTTTGCAATAAATGGTCTCGGCGGCATTTATTCACGCCCCGAGCACAGTTGCGCATGCTGCATGTAGGCATATTCAAATATATGAAAGACAGCGGTCAATAGAGCAGCCTATGACGATTTCCGTAAGAATGGTCACGCAGGTACTTCTTGATCGGTCAAATGCATCCATGCATGTTGCATGGAGCATATTCAAACCTGTGACCCACAGGAGTCATGCAAGTAAGACGTAAAAAGGGCGGACTATCACGATATTGCAGTTGTCTACTGTTATCATCTCGTGATCTCACTTGTCATTGTCTGCACAGTCCAGTTTGTGAGCTCGCCCGTCGTTATCTACTGTTGCCAGCTGGTGATCTCACTTGCCATTGTTTGCATCGTGCAGTTTATGAGCTCACCTGTCGTTATCTACTGTTGCCAGCTCGTGCTCTCATCTGTCATTGTCTGCACAGTGCAGTTTGTGAGCTCACCTGTCGTTTTCTACTGTTGCCAGCTCGTGCTCTCATCTGTCATTGTCTGCACAGTCCAGTTTGTGAGCTCACCTGTCGTTTTCTACTGTTGCCAGCTCGTGCTCTCATCTGTCATTGTCTGCACAGTGCAGTTTGTGAGCTCACCTGTCGTTTTCTACTGTTGCCAGCTCGTGCTCTCATCTGTCATTGTCTGCACAGTCCAGTTTGTGAGCTCACCTGTCGTTTTCTACTGTTGCCAGCTCGTGCTCTCAACTGTCATTGTCTGCGCAGTCCAGTTTGTGAGCTCACCTGTCGTTTTCTACTGTTGCCAGCTCGTGCTCTCATCTGTCATTGTCTGCGCAGTCCAGTTTGTGAGCTCACCTGTCGTTTTCTCTCCCTCAGAATATACGGCGTCGGCTGATGGCCAGAACCGCGCCGCGCCGTCTGTAAAGCAGGAAGACAACCAGAGCAGAACAGAACAGAACCAGAGTAGAATCAAGCCGGACCAGAACACACCAGAGCAGAACCAGACCAGAACGGAACAGGACCAGATCAAACAAGAGCAGAACCAGACCAGAACGGAACAGGACCAGATCAAACAAGAGCAGAACCAGAGCGGGACAGAGCAGAACCGGACCGTGACAGAGCAGAACCAAAACGGAACAGAGCAGAGCCAGACCAGAACGGAACAGGACCAGACCGTAGCGGAGCAGAACCAGACCGTAACGGAGCAGGATCAGACCGTAACAGAGCAGAACCAGACCGTAACAGAGCAGAACCAGACCGTAACAGAGCGGAACGAGAACGGAACAGAACAGAACCAGACCGTAACAGAGCAGAACCAGATCGGAACAAAGCAGAACCAGACCGTAACAGAGCAGAACCAGAACGGAACAGAGCAGAACGGGAGCAAGACGGAGCCGCAGAACATGCCCGTCAATGCCGACGATGGAGACGGGCCGCGGCAGCAGAAGCGTGACAGCGTAAGTATTCTGTTCTGGCGCTTGTACAGCATCCTTCACGAATTCACCTGCAACAAAAGACGGGGATTTCACTGTTCCAAATTTCCAGCTGTCAGACTCGTACCGATCGTAATATGGTGGGCGCAAGATGACCATAGTTGTCGACGCGCCCGAAAGCCCAAATAACTAACTAACTAAGACTCGTACCGATCGTATATGAGTACGTATGTACTACTACTGCCAAACCGGATGTGTCCCTGTGGCTCTTTTTAAGTCCGCACACTATGACTTGATGAGTTCAGTACATTGTCTCACGTATCAGTGTGAGACGACGTACGGACCCTGTAATTGAAGGCGTACAGTCACGAGTGGACAGTCTGCCGCATCGGTTGTGTTTTTGCACCAACAAACTGCTGTGCTGGTGAACGTTTTTATGTTCGGATCGCTGGACGCGTATTGCGCACCCTCGTTAAGCCATTGCTTGCCACAAACCCAGCGGCTCACCGCAAACCGCACCGCACCCGTCCCCGCCCTATCTGTCCGTCCATGCTCCACAGCTCAAAGTCCACCGTATCCGTGCGCTGTTATCCCTCGTGCGAACTTTGCTCGCTGTGCGGGTGCGGCTAGGATGTGAGACGCGGACGCTCGCCACCCCACCCAGAGACCGACGACGCGCCCATCTGACCACAGCCGAGGCGCCGACCGCCGACCCGTCGAGTTTTACCGCTGGCCGAGCGTGTGCAGACTTGTGGCGCCGCCGCCGCGAAGGGGATGTGGGAGCCGAGGTGGGTGTGTGCCGGTCATTGTCGTGCGGCGCGATCTGCGTCCGACCTGCCTCCGGCGGCCGGCGACCGGCGGCGGCGTGCGCTGTGCTTCCGTTCTGTGTGCGGCCAGCGGCAAATTTGCGGCGCGCGTATTGTCCGCGCGTGCTTTGTTCGCGGCCACTCTCGGCTCCGTCGCCGGCCGTCGTCTCGATCGCGCGCCGCTCGCGGACCGGCCGGCGCGCCGTCGTGCGCGACGACGCCGGCTTATCGACGCGGCGCGAGCCACGACTGGTGGGACGCCGCCGCCAGTCGCCGCCGCCGCCGGGCGGCAGATTGGTATCTGGGTCTGCAGCCGCCGGCGCCGCCCGGTTGTCACGGGCGCGTGACGCACGGTGGACGGTGGACGGTGGACGGTGGACGCGCTCCGCCGGCCTGTTATCGCCGCGCGTCGGAGAGCGGGTGGAGGGCGCCGGCCGGCTCGCTTTCCGGTTTCGTCATGCGCTGCGATCTGGCAGAAGAACGCGGCCGACGATAGCCGCGTGCTGTTGATATCCGTTGGACTGGTGGCGTCGATCAGTGCCGTGCCGCGCTGTATGACCAACGCAGTCGATGCGCCCGTAAGCCCAAATAACCAAATCAGTGCCGTGCCGTGCAGATAGGTCAAAGACAAAGACGTATAGTCCGGCCATCCGCAATAGACTCGTACCTATTGCAGCCTATTGTCCAGTTTTACAACGTTTTAATAGTTTTAAAAGGTCATCAGCAAATGTAGGTGTACAGAAGAACCTTTGGCTTTCGACGCATTCGGCGGCTAGGCCATGGAGCGTCGCCAGCCCCCCACTCCGACTCGTCGCGGGTGGGGTCTGAATTCTGCTAGTGGTGGGACACGAACCCACCGTCTCACGATCAAGAGTGGAGGTAGGTATAGGATACCATGTGGCATGCGCCGGGTGAGGTAGTGAGTCGCCCTCGTTAGGAGCTATGCAGCTCGAATGTTGCATTGGTTGCTGCACCACGGCCAATGTTGCATTGACCGTGGATCCCGATTGCACGCAGTGTTTTGGAGGCAGTATTTGGTTTCGTTATTTTCATGCAGCGCCTGCAGGGGCAATGCTCGATTTGATGAATGTTGCGGACATATCCTCGCGGCACCTTCCGTCGTAGGCGGAGTCGGTGCACTGGAGACGGCTCGGCACCCAAGGGCGGATCCAGGAATTTTTACGGGGAGGCACACTCGCCCAGAGGGCACCATTTTCTGGGAGGAGTGCCACTGATCACACTATTCCGGTGGGTGGTGTGTTCAAACCTGGCCGAGGGACGCCGATTTTCATCAAGAGGTACGACTTCGGCTGGAAAAAAATTGGCAGTGGAGAAGTCGAAACGTCCCCCGGGGCCGTTTTCCGGTCACATGGGCGCCGGTTTTCGATGTGGATGATGCTAGGCACGTGCCCAGTGTCGCTCCTCCTCTAAATATTCCACTCACTGCAGCTAACAAGCAGCTCTGGGCGGCGGCATGAGTGTATCGGTGGCCGATCTATCGCGTGACAGCCAGGGATGAACAATGGGATCTCTTGAACAGGTCGTGCCGGATCTCGACGCTCTACTTTTCTCTTGTGACGTGCCGATTCCTGGAAGGTGAGGTGGTTTTTTGCAGCGTTGCTGCAGTACTTGTCACGGCTTTTGCCGGTCCATGAGCTGCTTTCAGAGTGGCATGGTGTGAGCTGCTACGGAATTCCTATGTCTCTGAAGTTCAATTTGATGTGCTGATCTGATAAGTTGTTTGAATAGCAATAGCTCACGTAAATAGTAAAGAATTTCAGCGGGATGAGAAATGATGGAACGGCATATAATGCAGGACACTCACTGGATTCTTGAAGCAGGAAAATACAATGCAGCAATAACTGTGAAGTTCAAGTTCCACGAAGATCCTGGAACTAGGTCCATTGTGGGTGCTCTGGGAATACCAGTTCCCCTGGCCAGGAATTTCCTCACTACCCCTCATCTAGAAGTTGTCGGTCATACATATCGTCTTCACAATCAATGCTCACCGTGTGACGATGCGTTATCGACAATTCATTCCGGTGAAGGACCTACGTGTTGTCTCTCCATTATCTCTCACCCATTCGACCTCTCCGCGGTGCCTGACTCTCGTCATCTATGTCCATCCGCGCTTCTCAACCCTCTGGCCTCTATCCGCGCATACTGATTCAAGTGGTATCTGACCCATTATATCTGTATCTCACGGAGTTTGACCGCGGTGACCTTTTTGCGATATCTGGCCCTGCGACCCCTCTATGGTGTCGCCTTCGAGCTGTCTCTGCAGAATGGGACCTTCCTGATCTCAGCGGTGTTCAGCGTGTGACCCCTCTCCATGGTGTCACCTGCGACTTGTCTCTTGCAGAATGTGACCCCCCCTGATCTCAGCGGTGTTCAGCGTGTGACCGCTCTCTATGGTGTCACCTGCGACCTGTCTCTGCAGAATGTGACCCTGACCTCAGCGATGTTCAGCGGTGACCGCGTGATCACTTGCTCCGCAGATGTCGGACGGCGAATCTTCCCTGGATGGGGGTGCCGACGAACCGAGCGCCAAGAAGCCGCGTTACCAGATGCGATGCCAGGAGTGCGACCGGACGTTCGCGCGGGCGTGCGAGTTCTCGCTCCACCTGCGCGTGCACCACCCGCACACGGTGGACGTCGGGGGGCGGCTGCTGTGCTCGCTGTGCAGGGAGTCGTTCGACGCGCCGCGCGACCTGGGCCGCCACATGATGGCGCACAACGGCTACCCGGCCTACGGCTGCCGCCAGTGCAGGAGGCGCTTCACCACCGGCGCCCGACTGCAGTGGCACACCAGCAAGGCGCGCTGCCGCCAGCAGCAGCAGCAGCAGCAGCAGCGGAGGCCGCCGAAGCGGTCCGTTTCGGTGGACGGCGCCGACGGCGCACCGCCGGCGGCGAGCGACGCGCCGGCCGAGCCGCTGCTCACGTGCAACACGTGCGGCCACCAGGTGCACTCGCTCGGCCAGCTGATCGACCACAACTACCGCGAGCACGACTCGGAGGCGGAGCCGGCCGCCTCGCCGCCGGCCGGCGAGGCGGCGGGCGAGGCGGCGGGCACGGCGTCGCCGCCGCCGGCCGCCGGCGAGCTGCACTGCGAGCAGTGCCGCTTCCGCGCGCGCGACGCCGAGGAGCTGCGCCAGCACGAGGCGCGGCACCGCTGCGCCAGCTGGATGGAGCGCGTGCGCTACCCGGGCCCCAACGGCCTGGTGGTGCCGCAGCCGCCCGAGCCGCGCGCGCGACTCTCGCCCGCGGAGACGCCGTCGGCCGGCCCGCGCGGGCCGCCGGACGAGGCGGCCGGCGCCGCTCAGCCTGAGGCAGCGGCGCGTAAGATCGTCGCGTCGAACCCCCGCGAGAGGGCGTCGGCCGACGAGCTGGCCGACGAGTGGGCCGAGCCGGACCCGGCCGCCGAGCGCATCCGCGCCATGAAGGCCAAGGGCGAGTTCCCGTGCCGGCTGTGCGACCAGGTGTTCCCCAACCTGCGCGCCATGAAGGGCCACAATCGCGTGCACATGGCCGCCGCGCCGTACGCCTGCAACGTGTGCGTGCACGCGTGCGGCGACAAGTCGACGCTCAGCCGCCACATGAAGGAGCACAACGGCGAACGGCCGTACGAGTGCCGCATCTGCAGGTTCGCCTTCACCACCAAGGCCAACTGCGAGCGCCACCTCAAGAACCGACACCAGGTGCGGCTGCGAGAGCAGCTGAACGAGAACATCGGCCTGACGGCGCCGGCGGACCCGAGCGCGGTGTCGCAGCCAAAGGTGGCGATGTCGCAGCCGTCGCGGCCGCCGCTGCACGCCACGCTGTCGCCAGGTCAGCTGGCCGAGATCAGCTGCTGCATCTGCGACGCCGGCTTCAGCGAGCACGCCCAGGCCACCCAGCACGTGCGCAAACTGCACCCGACCAAGGAGCCGGGCCTGGTGCTGGTGGTGCGCGCGCGGCTGTCGCAGGACGGCGGCGGCGCAGACCTCAGCTCCGTGGAGACGCTGCTCGACCAGAGCAAGCGACTGGCGGCGCCGTTCCCGATGCCGCCGTCGCTGCTGCCGCTGCCGCCGCTGGCGAGCCTGGCCGAGTCGCCGTCGCCACTGTCGTTGCCGCCAGCGCGGCTAGCTTCGGCCCGGCCCTTCCAGCCGCCGTCCACGTCGCCGTCCACGCCCAAGACGGCCAGCCCGTCGTCGACCGCCGACGAGCACCTGCCTCTGGACCTCAGCAAGCGGCAGCTGCTGGCGCCGACGCCGACGGACGCGTCGCCGGCCAAGCGGCCACGCTCGTCGGCGCAGAGCGAGCCCGAGGGTAAGGCGAGCCCGCCGGCCGGCCTGCTGCCGCCGTTCATGTTCGGCATGCCGTACCCGGCGGCGGCCATGCCGTACCCGGCGGCCGCCATGTCGCTGCTGGTCATGCCGAGCGTGCTGTCGTACGCCGCCATCGAGGACAGCTGGCGCAGCTCGCAGTTGACGCGCGAGATGGCGCGCGGCTTCCACCTGGGCTCGGGCGGCGGCATCCTGGACGCGCAGCAGCACATGCAGGCGCTGCAGTCGGCCCTCTCGCTGGCGGCCCGGGCGCGCATGGCCGACGCCAAGGAGAGCAGGGACGCCGACGTGCCGGCGCTGCGCCGCTCGCTGGAGGCGGCGCGCACGTCGCCGCTGCTGGAGGCGGCGACCAGCGGAGCGGGCGGAGCGGGCGGGTCGCCGGCCGGCCAGCCGCCGCCGGGCGAGTCGGCCGTGCGCACCAAGCCGAAGCAGCGGCGCTACCGCACGCAGCGGCCCTACTCGTGCACCTACTGCGAGGCGCGCTTCACGCTCAGCACCAACATGGACCGGCACGTGAAGAACCACCACCCGGACAAGTGGGAGCGCAAGTCGCGCAGCGGTCGCCGGCCGCCGTCGGCCGGCGTCGGCTCGCCGGCGGCCGCCGGCTCGGCCGTCCACAGTCCGGCCGCCGGACCGCCGTCGGAGCCGTCGGCCGCCGCGTCGGCCGACGCTCCCGCCGACGCGCCCGCCGCGCTGGCCGCCGCCAGCGACGACGACAGCCGGCTGGTGATCGACGAGACGGCGCCGGCGCGACGCGACGAGGACCTGGCCAGCGTGTCGCGTCTCGTCGACTCGGCGCAGGCGCAGACCATCCAGCAGTACTTCCGCAGCGAGGACGAGACGTCGGACGCGGCCGAGCGCGAGCGCGAGCCCGAGCGCGAGCGCGCCGAGCTGGCCGCGCGCGCCGAGAGCGTCGGCGACGCCGACGACGACCCGCTGGCGGACCGCGCGGAGAAGCGGCGCAGCGCCTACTCGAGCGCGCCCAACAAGATCCCGTGCCGCTTCTGCAAGCGCGAGTTCCCGTGGACCAGCTCGCTGCGGCGGCACGAGCTGACGCACAGCGGCGAGAAGCCCTACCACTGCCCGCACTGTCCCATCCACTTCACCACCAAGAGCAACTGCGAGCGCCACCTGGTCAGGAAGCATAGCGGCGGCGCCGCCGACGACAGCTACACGATGCGCAACGTGCCCGAGCGGCCGTTCAAGTGCGCGCTCTGCCCCAGCTCGACCTTCTCCACGCAGGACAACCTGGCGCGCCACCACGAGCAGAAGCACGCGCCCGGTGCCACGGCCACGCTGCACCAGTACTGGTGCCACCTGTGCGAGCAGCGCTTCTTCGAGCTGGAGAAGGTCAAGGATCACATGGAGGCCGAGCACGAGCAGGCGTGGGCCGAGCTGGAGCGACGCAACAGCGCGTGGGTGTCGCAGATCGCTGAAGAGGACCAGGGTCAGGAGAAGGTGAGGGTAGTGTGCATGGCTTGCGTGGGTGAGTGAGTTTGAGTGAGTTCGATCAGGCTTGGAGCTTGGTCATGCCACGCTCATGTTTGATTCGAATTCCCATCCTTTTCTTCCCAGCTCAGGGCACGGGTTACCCTTCTTGTGGACCTACCTAAACTGATCTCGCTATGAGCTGAATAACCGAGCAGCTGTTATTAATACCGGTGACCGGACACGAGCTGGGTGGAAAATCCTATCGTTAGACCGGGCAAAGCCACACAACAACAAAAACAAAACAAATAGTATCCGTAGTAAAACACTGGACACACAACTGGAATTTTGTTCATGGCGGTCGAGTCGTGGTCAGCCCAACTCCGAGCTCGGCAGCGGTGCTCTGTGTTCTGGCCCCTTAGAGGTCACGTCTTCTCTGTATAACAGAGTATTGATTATCTTGTGGCGATCTTTCCGCACTTGATCCCCTTGAATCGAGAGAGATTCGGGTTCAATTCCATTCGAGCACTGTTGCAGCAGAAGCAGCTGCTGAGGCTTTGTTCATCGACTATTGTTCACGGACGACCGATCTCCTCGGATCCTTTCATTGACCTGACCCGAAACCGGTTGTTCCGGTAAATAATGGTTCCACGAACTCGGCTGCGGTCGGCAAACTCGATGCCGCCTTCAAGCCGCCTTCGATCTGGCGAGATGCTGACGGTCGAAGGCGCTCTGTCTGCACTTCAAAGAGGCGCCGACCACGAGAAGCGGCGGATGCGGATATCGCGTGCCGTGCACGGAGAGCGGCTTTTGCAAGGCGCGAAATCGTGTGGATAATCTCCAATTGTGTATCGACGCTCAGCTCCACGTGCAAGCTCTCCCCGCCACAATGGACGACGTCGGACAGAGAACCGAGCGCCGAGCAGAGAACTGATAACGCGGCAGATGGTGAGGATAGGTTGGGCTCTTGTCGCCGTCTGGACCACAAGGTAAACTCTGTCGAATTTTCAGAGTAGAGTCGCGAGCAGCCAGTCCTGTCGGATCTCTTGTTGTGACGTCATTATAATCACGTCACGTCACAAGTTACACTCCAGTTCTGGTATCCTGGGGAGGGGAGGAGGAGGGACCTCCGGTGCCTTGATGAGACGGAAATTGTAAAGCTTGTCGATGCTACTCAAATAAGTCTCATGCATATCATGTGTGGTGCACGGCAAGTGGATGATGGTTAGGCGTTTTCATTAACGTAACTCATCTCTGATGAACGTGGGGAGCGTAGGGTGAGATGATTTTTTTTTCCAAACAAGCGCCTTCTTGGAATCCATGTCATTACAAACTGTCAGCAGATGCGGTGTCCATCTGTCAACATCGTCGTTTGCTCTTCATCATCTTGCAGGTAAAACAGTTGTAAAGCACGACAAATCTTTAGTGCACCATTTTTGTCATGCAAAAATCGTTGCGTACCGCCACACTGTTAAACCGACTGTGCACTTGCAAAGGCATGGTATATTTACGAAAGCTGGGCCGAAATTCCGCTTCGGAACTTCCAATCTGCACACATGGAAGCTTAACGGTATCGACCGCCTAAAAATATTATCCAGATCTGCCACTGATTATCGACGCCTTCGTCCGTCGTGCTCGCCGTGTATCAGTTGCGCGGTAAAATGTGACAGGCTTCTGACAGCCACAGCGGCCACGTCTGTCTCCCAGTGCACCGCGCCGCGAGGTATGCACATACTCGCGATCCAGCCGTGCACCGTCCGTGCACGCTGCATCCGCGCGCGCGCGGGCGGTGCCCTTTGAGATCACGGCAGTGGCGCAACCAGGATTTCAGTTCGGGGGGAGGGCCAGGGTTGGAGAGCGGGCCCCCTCGCAAGCGGGCCCCCCTCATGTTTTTAAAAAGTCTGCGGAAAACATGCACTTACTTTTGAGCGGGCTCCTATGTTTGTAAAACTTCGCAGAAATAAAAGCACTTTTCCTTTATCAGGGGCCCCGGTTCGAGGCGGGCCCTGGTTAAAACGGGCCCCCAGATTTTCAGTTGGTTCAAAGGGCCCCTGATTCGAGCCACAGATCCGCTTCGCGGGCCCCTAGCCAGGGCTCGGAGCGGGCCCCAAAAATTTGTGGGGGGGCATGGCCCCTTGCCCCCCCTCCTGGTTGCGCTACTGGATCACGGCAATCTCCCCATCCGCCTCGACATTCACGCGGATTCACCGACGCCCGAGAGGCTTTCTCGACCTCTAAGCCATCCGTCCCTTCATCTACCCGACATCCGCGTGCAGCCGTGTCGAATGCCAAGGGTTCAGCCGCACGATGCCCCGTAGGTCAGCCGCGCCAAATCCCGCGAGGTCAGCCGCACCGCGTCGCCAAAGTTCAGCCGCCGTGATCTGGCGGAGGCTGCGAGGTCGCTCCTCCCCGACCGCGGCCCCCGGAACGAGTTGTCATCCCGCCGGCAGACCAGTTCTGCGGCGCTGTCGCCGGCCGCCCGGCCTTCCGCGGCGCGCCGATGCGACAATGCGAAATGACATACAGGTCAACAGCCTGCCGGCTCGTATCGGCTGGAAATCCTGCAGCGTCGAGTGTGCGCGCGCTCGCGTCCGACTGGTTACTCGGCGGCCGGCCGGGGCGGCGGCAGATGAGAACACGTGGGCTGATTCCGTGTTCCGAGCATCGCCGCGCGTGCCCGCACGTGGCCGGCCGGCGTCTCTGGAAGCCGCCGCCGGGCCGGCTGTGCTGTGTTCTGCTGACAACCGCGTGATTTTCGGAGCTCTTCTGGTCCTGTCTCGCGCTCTCCTCGTTCTCTCTCCTCTCTCTCTCCTCTCTATTCGCTTTCGCTCTCACCCTTTGCGCTCTCCTTTTGCAACTGCCTCCGTCTCCCTCCGTCGGCTTCGCAAGTTTCGTTCTAAAGATTGCGCATGCAGTAATGTTTTTCTTTCCGGATGCCCTCACAATCTGACTGTTTCATTTCTCCGAAAACTCTTCATTTGTGAATTGCAACAGTAAATGTGGGTGTACTATCGTTAACCTTGGGCAGTTGGCAAAGCACCAACGTTTCCATGTCGCAGAATAAAGTCGCAAAGCCAGTCATGAAATACTGACTCTGTTCCTTTCTCCTCAATCCACATGAGCAGTTATTGTCTACATAGCAAAGGAGAAGTCAACGCACAATAGTTGTTAAGCAATGGAGGGGCCCAGGGCGTATTTGCATATGTTAATTATGAGAACAATCAATTACTTCTCCCCTAGTCAACAGTTGTATAATGGGTTCTGCATGATGGAAGGATGCTCTTTATTTGGGCATCTATGCCAGGGGTGTAGCTTTGTATGCTTTTGGGAGGGCACTTGCGCCCTCCCAATGTTGGCTTGGCCAACCCAATGCATGCCTTCATGTATGACAGTGCCTTCCCAATAATTTTATCAGTGGGTATAGGTTTTCCCAATAAAAACCTACACCCACGATCCATGTAAAAAATGCGTCAAATCAGCATAATGACCATGTATGTGGGCGTGGTCTTCGCTCATGACGTGGGCGTGGCGTTCGTCCATCCGCCTAACTCTGCGTCCTCCGTGTCGGCAGGTGTTCTGCATGGTCTGTCTCAGCGGATTCTCCACCACGGGCGAACTGCGCGACCACATGTCCGCCGAGCACCTGGCGGGCGCCGACGGAGCCGGCCGCGGCGACAGTGGCGCCTCTGGCGGCGGCTGGCGGTGTGACCGGTGCGGCGCCTCGGCCGGTCTGGAGCGGCCGCCCGCGGAGCACCACTGCAGCGCGACGGCGGCCCCGACCGGCGAGCCGGAGCGCGCCAAGAAGCGCGACAACCTGAACGACATCAGCGCACGCCTGAGCGCCGCCTCCCAGCTGCGCGCCGCCGGCCACGCCGAGGCCGAGGCTGGGGACGGCGCTGTCCAGGCCGAGCCGGCTGACCTGACCTTGACCGGTCAGATGAGCCTCGCCAACCAGATCAGCCCGACTGGCCTGATTACAGCTAGCCAGGCCAGCCCGACCGACCTGACAGTAACCAGCCAGGACAGCCCAACATACCTGGCTACGGCCAGCCTGGCCAGCCCGACCGACCTGATTACAGCTAGCCAGGCCAGCCCGACCGACCTGACAGTAAGCAGCCAGGTCAGTCCAGCGAACCTGACTACAGCCAGTCAGGCCAGTCCGACCGACCTGACAGTAACCAGCCAGGACAGCCCAACCGACTTGACAATAGCCAGCCAGGTCCGCCCAGCGAACCTGACTACGGCCAGCCAGGCCAGCCCGACCGACCTGATTACAGCCAGCTAGGCCAGCCCGACCGACCTGACCAAAACTAGCCAGGCCAGTCCCAAACCAAGTGCCCAAGGCGTAGCCGTTTGAGCTGGTGAGCCTACTCTGACAAATTGTGACTTCACGAGTGACACCGGTCACTTCCAAGTGTGATGCGATTCTCTTGAGCGAAGACTCGAGATTGACCCAATTTTTCCTCCATTTCGAGCGTTGCCGAGGTAGCGTCTCGTTTGCAAATAGCTCACTTGTAAATATGTACAGTGCAATTTGTTAGCCGACAGTCGACTTAGCTGTTCGAACACGGGTTGTGTGGCGTTTGTGGACTCTGGATTGTTCCGCCGCGTTGAGCTGCTCTCGGTAAATCGAGCAGATGAATGCCGCATGTCTGCTCGGGCGTGGCTCAGAGCACGCTGAGGCAGACTGTTGTGATAGACCATGGTGCAATCTGGAGCTATGACGCATTGTGGGGCCACGTGCAGCTGAAGCGGCTGCTCTGCTCAATCCGCCGGTTCTTTTCGGATACAAATAGTGGACAGAGCCTCGGGTTTTAATACCAAGACCACCACCACCCTACCAATCGGATTCAAGGACGGCTCAGTGTGTAAAATATTGGCGTAGACGATGTTTGTACAAAGGTTATGCGCTTCTTTCTTGGTGAATCTGTCATGGCCAGAGGCTGCCTTGTGTGTAGTTTACCGTTGTAAAAAACCCGCGAGGGACCGTTGAAAAAAAAACGCGACGGACCGTTTGCAAAAAAAACCGCGATGGCTGTTTTTTTTTGTGCACGTCATCTGTTTGTCTGTCAGGATGTCGGCAACAGCCTTGGTGTCATTCCAGAGCTGTGCTATGCGGACAGGTCTATGCATTGTACATACATTGATCTCAGCTATGCATTCCGTCGAGTGGGGATCTCAGAGTAGTACGGACGTCGAGGCGCGGATGTTGCGCGCCGTTTCGGTGTGCCGCGGGGTCACGCGACTGACCCCCGGGCCACCGACAGGCGTCCGAGATGTGTTCGGTGATCGCGGTGCACCGCGCCTGCCCAGGGGGCGTGTCATAGCCCCGTGATAATTCCCACGCACTGGCGATTTCGGCACGTTAGATCGCGCACCCCGTCCGCGCTTGTCTGTCGAGTCGGGTGACGCGGCGGCCCGTTGCGTCGCGTTGGCGGATTCCGCGGCCTGGCGTGCGGCCCTGCGCGAGCACCGCCTCCTGTCAGCATTCCACGGGGCCTTAGCACCGCCTCCTGTCAGCATTCCGCGGGGCCTTAGCAGCACGCCTCTTTGTACCACATCACCTCAGTGCCTATGCGGTTTCCGCCCGGAGCGCGAGTGTGGCCGTCGGGACCACGACCAGTCAGAAGGCCGGGTCGATGCATTCCTTGTGTACCAAAGAGGTGTGTGTGTGTGTGTGTGTGTGTGTGCGTGCACCTGCTGTGCAGACGAGCCTGCAGTGACGTTATCCGTGTGAGTGTGTGTTGGTGTACAGTCGGTATCGCACTCTGCGCAGGTCAGTTTTGCGTGCAATCAACTCGAGGGACGCGCATCTCGGGCGACGCGCAACGCCACGCACCAGGTGCACGCGTTTTCTTTTGTTGTCACACAGTGTCCGTACATTCCGCACCGTGTTTCCGGCCTCCTCGAGGCCTTTCCGCCATTCTACGAGTGAAGTTCGGGAGGACATCGTGCTCCCAGCCGCCCGCCGTGTGAGTAGCCGAAGGCCACACGTCGTGCGATCGATGCCGTTGACGGGCGCGAAGCAAGTCCAAAGACACGACGTTGGGCCCTGTGCATTATACATGTGCGCGTGAAGAGTGTCTGCGTTGGTTTTCATCGGTAGAAGTGTGCCGGCCGCCGGCCGTCGACACCGCCTGACTGGCTCAGCATCTGCAGTGTGACGACTCTATTGTTGTTTTTTGCCGTCCATCAAATACACGCAAAGCTCACCCGCGCGTTTGGCAGAGGGTGCGTGCCCGAGACTGGAGCTTGCGGCGGCGCAGAGCGCGGCTGCCCACTACCACCGCTTTCCGGTCCGTTGCGGAGACAGTTCGCCAGAATGCTATGTCCACGTGTAGGGCGTTCCTTTGCGTAGCGCGATCGGTAGGACGTTGGGTGTATCATCCGCAGAGCCGAGTTTGAATCCCACGAGCGCGGCGCCAGAAGCCTGTCTGACGTATGCGACTCGGCAGACATTTTGACAAGCCCGTGCACTGCTGAGCAGCGCGGTAGGAAGGTTGAAAAAGTTCTGATGTGACACGGGGCAGGAGTGTACCCAATACATTCCGGTAGATGGCTGGGTTTTGTTCTCAGAAAGGAACTTGAACAGAGTGGATTAGATACGGAGGCAGCCAAAGAGATTCCTCCCCCCCCCCCCATTAGCAGCGAAAAATACAACAGATAAAAAATAGTCTGATTTTCACCACGCAAAGCCAGAAATTTTCGAGAGCGTAGCACGCTGACCGTTGTGCTTCCTGACATTTTGTTGGGGTCAGACTACTTAAAAAAGTCCTGGTTGCGTCCCTGATTATATATATCTTTATCTTCAAAAGCAAGCTTGTTGAGTGTTTGTGTGGGGTGGGATGGTGAGTGGACCGGTTGAGCCGCTCAGATAATAGCTGGAGATCTCAATCCCGAGGCTGGTCTTTATTTCCGGTATTCAGGCTCCAAGAAGAGGGCTCCCGGCTAGATCCTCTTTGATGCGCCAGTGAGTAAGGCAATGGTAGGGTTTGTTGGAATAGATACATGGATGGGGACACGGTCTCGGTTGTGAATAGTCTATGATGTGAACGGATCCAGTGGCTGGCTCTTGTCAACAGGCGACCTTCCAAGGACAATTGAAAGCCCAACTCACTGTCCATTATTTCTTGTTACTATATTTCTTGTAACTATGGGGTCTAACAGGAGCGGATACATGGGGGCACTAGGGGCATGTGCTCTTCTCCATGGAAAGGTGGTACCCCTCCTGTCGTGGAAGGCATTCGTTCACGAAGGCTCGAGTGCACCTCAGCCCTCCCCCACACTCCGCTCCGATGGGCGCAAAATGACCAATGCAGTCGACGCGCCCTAAAGCACAAATCCACCATCACCACCCACACTCCGCTTAAAGTATTTTTCAGGCATACACGTCTTTTCGGAGGAAAGGGCATCTCTTGGAGGCGAACAGGCGCCTGTTGTTCAATGTGTTCTACGGCACCTCCCCCCCCCCTCCCACCTTTCCCCATCCACCCACGGTCAACCAATTTTCTGTCGAAGTTTCCTCTCCGAGGAAATGTGCCTGTCCTCCGATGAGAATTCCTGGATCCACCCCTGGGCATCAAGTGTATAGGTGAGTGCAGTGCTGCTGGTCACACTCGGTCACCATGACATACCACAGTCGGCCTCTGACTAGGCGGTGGTGAGCGGCTACCTGACCTCGCCTGCCCCGAGGCGAAGTCTGACCGGGTCCGCGCGTATGTGGTGTGCCTGGACGTCCGTAGGGTGCGGCCCGCGACCGGCCTAGTATCAGCCTGAACAGGCAGCGGTGACGGCACGCCCTGAGGCGATGCAGTGCACGGACAGTGCTACACGAATAGTTGCGAGATATTTGCGGGCTAGGGACAATGCAAGGTGCGCCATGCCGGATGCCATCCAGCACTCGGCGTCTGAGTCAGCAGTGACTGAGGGAGCTGCAGTCGGGGCGCGACCGCAACAAGTGCCTCGTCCACAGAAGATACGACCGAGATCGGTAAGTGCAGGGATGTTATTGTGTATACTTTTCAGGGGGCAAGTGCTCCCTCAATGTTGGCTTTGACTCCGCAATAATTTCAATTTTAACATGAGGCCCAATGGAGTGTAACCCACCCACCCCTCAATCGATTTGGGCCTGGCCATTACTTTCATCTACCCTCCCTCCACACACACACAAACACAAGCATAAGTTTCAGAGATCAACACCCGTGGGTAGAGACTGTGATTGAGTTGATGGAGTCCAAGAAGAATCACGTTATATCGCCGACGCAACATGATGAGCATGTAAGAACCGATCTCCTGCCACTAATCGAAGAGATGCTCAAGGGGTCCATTGAAGGCGTCGTCTGAAGGTTGTGGGCAGGGACGGCGGAGGGTTTCTCAGGTTGAGGGGTGGAGGAGAGGGTAAGATTTTCTAGCTGGCTGTGTTGCTAAAGCATACTGTTGCGAATCGCAACCGAAGCAAAGATTACTGGTGACATTTTGTGCGTCATATAACCGCCGTACGAATCAAGAAAAATGGCTTGATTTTCGGAATTTTAGAAGCACCAGTTTCTCATGACGCCGATGTTGAAATCAGTCCACCTTCAATAAAACTTGCCAAGCTTGTTCATTGGAAGATCTTTTACTTGGGTGTCTTCATACTAATGGTTGTCGAAAGGAAGCACATGCTTATCAATAGCAAGACCCACAGGATTCGAGTGACACTTTTCCTGATCATTTTAGTAGGTAGGAGATGGAGCTTTCCTACAAATGTTCGAGGTACATATGGAAAGCTTTCACGTCTTTCCACGCACTCCAATGCAGGCCTGCTATGTGTTGAAGGCATAATGTGTTGAAAACTACGAGAAATGGGGATGCTTGTGCAATCGCACTAACTACCAGCGAGGCAAAAGCAAAAGGAATGAAGTCCTGGGAATGGAAAATATTATAATGGTCAGCCCAGTCTACGCCTGCCATGGGGTTTCTTGGCCAAGTGGGTGACGCTGCCTGGGCTGCTGCGGCAAGCGCTTCCTTAGACGCACCGGCTGTGTCTCCTGATGCTGATCATACAGTTGGCAACGGGTCGGAGGAGAGGTCGGTCTCCGGCCTGAAGCGAGTGAAAACGCGCCTGCGATCTTCGGCCGGCCAGGAGCGGCGGAGCCACCTGGCGGAGCCACCTGGCGGAGCCAACTGGCGGAGCCAACTGGCGAAGCCACCTGGCGGAGCCGCCTGGCGGAGCCAACTGGCGAAGCCAACTGGCGGAGCCACCTGGCGGAGCCACCTGGCGGAGCCGCCTGGCGGAGCCACCTGGCGGAGCCACCTGGCGGAGCCACCTGGCGGAGCCAACTGGCGAAGCCACCTGGCGGAGCCAACTGGCGAAGCTTCGGATCGAGGCTCGTCGCCTCGTCGACTTGACTGTTGAGGACGGGCGGAAGAGTGTTGTGCGCCACCGCGTGATTGACAAGTTCGCCCACATGGAAAACCGGAGCATCTGTTCTTCCGCTGGGCGTCGCTACGGTTTGGTGGAAGCCTCGCTGGGTGCGTCAGCCCTGTTCGAACCCACGCATATTATTCGTAAAAGTGAAATGCTGTCTACTTGAGTATGTTTGCGTTTGATTTTCTGGTCAAGCGTATCGAGTCTGCAGGCTCGAATGTGTCTTTCCTGTGACATTTGTGTATCATTGATGTCGATGATGTTTGTGACAAATACCGCTGTCAGCTGTGGATTGTAGTTGTTGAGTGTAATAATTATTTTGAAATGTGTTGCTTCATTGTTCATATGATCCTCCAGGCATCCAGGACTCCAGGACCTGAATGATTCTCTCCTCACACCTGTCGTTCAGCAGAAGGGGCTGACTCATTCTTTGATTATCTTGTCGTGTGGTGCATGGGCTCAGTGGCGCAGTCAGGATTTTCTTAAGGGGCCGATCCCCCCCCCCCCCCCCAAAAAAAATGTGAAGGAGAGAAAGCTTTCGGCGCGCTTCGCGCGCCGGAATCGGTTGGTTTTGAGTGGTGAAAATCTCTTTCTCGTTTCATCCAGTGTATTTTTTGTTGCCAAGGCAGGCCGGTCCCTTTGGCTTCGCCTCACATGAGCTGGCCTTCACGAACGCTGGCCTTTACACGCATTGTTCGCTGGAACGGATAACATGAATGTGGCATGATATTTTGCTTTGGGTCGCCCACACACCCGTACGAAAAACCTGGCTGCGCCCCTGCCACTACCCTCCTATTCAAAGTCCGTGGCGCCGCCGATGCCCGTGCGTTTTATTCGCCTGGTACCTAAGCAGCTTTAAAGGAGCGTCATTTATGATTAAATAGTTTTTTTTTGCTGGCTGCTTCCAGCATGAACTATGTAAATCTATCCATTGTGAATTTACGCTCGTTAGTCTTGAGTCAGTGACTCAAGATGACACTGGATTGATCTACAACTCTGATCTAAGCAGTCAAAGGCTGCCCAGACTTAACATTTGGTGTCCCTCACTATTGCACAATCGACCATGGTTTAAACACATTTTCCCTGAACTAAAATAGTCAACTTGAGGGAGTGTATATTTTTCATCATTTTCGCGTGTACAGTACATGAACAGTGCATGTACAGTGCATCATGCAGTGCAACATGTACCCATGTTTTGTTGCAAGGGATATGCACTACCATAAAATGAAATACATATGACTATTCGCAAGTTGATCATGCAGTGATAACAAATATGTAATTTGCATAAGCTTATCAGAAGAGCTCCTGGCCGCCCTTTGGCTCAATTTTACAATCGATTCAAGTTCAACTGTTTGTAATTGCTGCTTCAGCTATAGCTAGGCGGTGGTCTTTTTGGTATTAATCAGTTCCTGCAATCCTAGACAACAATATTCAGTAGATAACTGCATTGCACCACTTACCATGGGTACAATAATACCTAAGGCACTGATGCTCCTTGAATGTCCATTACGTTTACTTTATGGAGGATTTGCGCATGACATCGCCCGTAGCGACACGCTGGCCGAGTATTCACGGGCCGGGACCTAGTCTGCCGAGACGATGTCTGATCAAATATCCGCGCGGATATGGTAAAACTCGAGACAGTTAATTTGTGCCAGGTGCGTCGGTCCAGTCACCCGTGAAGGTGCTCAGAAGTGAATGCGCTGGTGAGTACGAGCATGGCGGAGGTGATTTGAACAGATGCTTGCTTGTTTATTGGGTGGTTTGCGGCGCACTTCATGCACGATCACGGCTAATGACGCCGATTTGAACAAATGCATGGCTGAGGGAAATGTCTGGATTGCTAATGACGCAAAGGGTGGATGGATCTAGTTATTGAACCATGTCAAAGAGTGAACTTCGAAAATGACGTTGCAAACATCAGGCCATCGTTTCATGGTGTCATTTATTACAATTTACTTGCGGGGTCTTTGGGATTTGAATTTTGAATTTACTTACCTGTTTACTTACTAAGTAAACAGGTGATTGCAATGCCTGCTCCGGCCACACCCAGTCACCAGCATGCAGGTACCTGTTTAACCCAAGCAAAAAGGAACATCCTATACTATTTGGCACGACAATGTTATCCCAGCCTACGTTGGTGTTTCAGGCACCACCCTGCCCGTTTGGCTCCTGCGCACCTGCTTCTAAGGACAAAGCACCTGGCGAGGACCGAGCACGCAGCAGGTCGAGACGTTCTGTTTCATCCACTGGCCGGTCCAGAAAGCTGGTTTTGAACCTGTTTGGGGATTTGAACTTTCTCCGATTTGATTTCGGAAAGCTCTTCAGATTTGAATAGCCAACATTCGGGGGTTCGCATCAAACAATTTTTTTTTGTTCTGATGAAATGTTCTTAGATGTCGAGAGAATGACATTTTGGTGCAAACGTTTGGAAAAAATTGCCTTTTTCGCGGTTGGCGCGGGGACCATGCCCCCTCTCCCTACATCCGCCAGTGGTTGCATGTGACATACTTGACGAGGTCCGAACACCACCAGCGTCTCATTCCAGGGTAAGTGAGTCCGTCCCATTGCAGGGTGAGTGAGTCCGTCCCATTGCAGGGTGAGTGAGCCCGTCCCATTGCAGGGAGTGAGCCCGTCCCATTGCAGAGGGCGGAGTCCGTCCCATTGCAGGGGAGTGAGTCCGTCCCATTGCAGGGTGAGTGAGCCCGTCCCATTGCAGGGTGAGTGAGTCCGTCCCATTGCAGGGTGAGTGAGCCCGTCCCATTGCAGGGTGAGTGAGTCCGTCCCATTGCAGGGTGAGTGAGTCCGTCCCATTGCAGGGTGAGTGAGCCCGTCCCATTGCAGGGTGAGTGAGTCCGTCCCATTGCAGAGGGCGGAGTCCGTCCCATTGCAGGGGATGAGTCCGTCCCATTCCAGGGTGAGTGAGTCCGTCCCATTGCAGGGTGAGTGAGTCCGTCCCATTGCAGGGTGAGTGAGTCCGTCCCATTGCAGAGGGCATGAGTCCGTCCCATTGCAGAGGGCATGAGTCCGTCCCATTGCAGAGGGCATGAGTCCGTCCCATTACATAGTGCATGAGTCCGTCCCACTGCAGAGTGCGTGAGTGCGTCCCATTGCAGAGTGCGTGAGTCAGTCCCATTGCAGAGCGAGAATTTTGCTCGCTATGTCTGCATAGCCGTTTGGCGCCGTCTGAAGTATGCGATAGCGTCGTCAGTTGCATCACCGAGAACACCAACAGCACAGATCATTATTTGTGAGGAGCGTCACATTACCGGAAATGCGCACCTTCGTCAATCACACTGTGCGCCATGAGCAGGGGCGCAGCCAGGATTTTCCTAAGGGAGGCCCGACCGAAAAAAATACGTCAAGAAGCAGAGAAAGCGTTCGGAGCTCGAAGCGCGCCGAATATTTTTCGTTTTTTCGTCCGGATTACCTCAAGACTTTTCGTTTGATCTGGTGTATTTTCGGTTGTTGAGGGGAGGGGGTGGAGGGGGACCCTCCCTTGGCTGCACCTCTAGCCACCAGTACATAGACATCAGTACTTCGATAGGTTGGTGCGACGTATTCGCTACCCACGCCCATACCCATAGTTTCCTCCAAGCTGTTCATAAGCATTGAAGCATAAATACAAGTCCCGTATAGCTTTATGATGATATAATGTAACTCGCCCTTCCGAAGCGGTGATCTGATATTACCACGAGCGTGAACTTGAATTTGAGAGTCAAGTGACCGTTTTGATGACCAAAATTTCCTCGAAGCACTTCTTACGTGGTGTAAGCACATGGGCTCAATGGTTAAGTTTGGTCTCATTGGGGATGGTGAAGGTGAACTATTGAAAGGAGCATTTCTCCCATCCCCTAGCGCATGCAAAACGACACCCTTGGATGTGACGTAGAAGAGACAAACAGACAAACACCGACAATCATTGGCTAATCTCACTGAGCTTATTCGGTTCCAATATCTATTTTTAGACACATAAATATAAGCTGGCCGGGATAGCACTTTGGAGGATGTAATGCAACACCGTCAATACAAGATCAGGCTTACCAATAGTGTGTTTTGCAATTTGAAATGCATTGGATCCTAGCTCATTTTACCATTTATTTCCGATTGGATTGTTCTCCATCTAGTGAATGTGAGTAAGCGATTCTCTGCATTGTTAATGGTATTCAGGCTGCAATCCTAGATCGGCAAGCATACGATAGTCCGGTAGTAATAGGTTAGAGAGGACTTGCAAACGGCCTTTTTTTTAGCAAGAGCCACCTTACCTTCCCATGTTAATATTCCCATGCGCCCATGTTAATGTTCCCATGTTAATGCTATGTGTTCCGACTGGAATATGACATGAGTGCTCTTGCTTGCCGCCCTCTCTGTTTTCCCTTTTACTCATAAGAGCCCTCGATATGCAGCAGATGTAGAGACGTGACTTTGTCATTTGATTCTGTTTGGTGTCCCACGTCCCTGCCAGTGTATTGGCAGGAAAGGGTGTGCCAGGAGTAAAGACGCTGAAGGGCTATATATCAACTTTGCTATGTTCCCTGCCAAGGCTATCGCGGCAGAAATGGCTGGAGATACCGGGTGGGTAGAGGGTCCGACCCTCTGGTTTGGAGTCGTGCTAATGTTACTTCGTCATTTTCTCTGTCCAGTCTGAAAACTCTCAGACCTGGCTCCCACCCACGGCTTGGTGAGAAACCTTCAGTCTTGGGGGTAACGTAAACGGGGAGCATCGCACTTCCAAGGGCCACCCGCTATCGACGTCAACTGCACTAAATATGACGTCAATCTGTGCATTACATCGATCTCCCTCTCTTCCGGAATGATTGCAATGACGTTCACTGCAACGGTTTGCAGATTGTTGCCTTCCATCATGCACACCCATCTCAACATTCCCCACTCCGATGGAAGTGGGAATGTACGGCTTCGACCGCCAGCAATCTTCTCGACGATTGAACCCTCTCTCTCTTCTCGCTCGCGACCGAACCCTCCTCCGGCTGGTCGCGCCGCACGCCGGGTCGCCGTCAGCGCACCTGGCGGCGTCGCCGGTTACTCGCAGTCCGTCTCGTCGCCGCCAGGCGTCGACACCTCCGCCAGGATCTCCACCACCAGGCGCGAGAAGCGCTCGGCGTCCGCGTCGGCCACGCGGCCGCGCACGTAGTTGAGGTCGTAGCACAGCGCGCCGGCCACCGTCTGGAAGCAGTGGCTGCCGAACGAGTCGGCCAGCGCCGGCTGCGCCTTGACGGCGCGGTGCAGCGCGACGGCGCGCACGGCGCCCAGGCGCGGCAGCAGCCGGTCCAGCGAGCCGACGTTGTTGATGCTGTAGAGACAGCCGGCGGCGTGGCTGCCGGCGCCCGGCCAGCCGGCGGCGCGCATGCGCGCCAGCGGCTCGCGCGCGTTGAGCTTGCGGCGCAGCTCGCGGCCGAGCGCCTCGGCGACGCTCCAGAACTCGCACACGTCGGCGTGCTCGATGCGCACGTCGAGCGCGACGCCGGCCACCGTCGACAGGTGCATGGCGTCGGCGGCGGGCAGGTAGCGGCGCGCGTCCACCAGCCAAAGCGTCGGCAGGCTGGCGGCCGCGTCGCTGCCGGCGCCGGCCATGCGCGCGCCGGCGAACGACACGGCCGCCGAGAGCGCCGCGTTCAGCGACACGCCGTTCGCGCGGCACAGCGCCCGCAGGCGCGCCAGCTCGCCGGCGGCCATCGACGCGGCGACCGTGGCCGTCGAGTAAGCGGCCGGCCGGCTGCCGTCGTACGGCCGCACGTACCTGTCGAGCAGCTTGTGCTTGCCGCCGCCGTCGACCAGCCGCGCCAGCAGGCCGCTGACCGTCGTCCAGAGCAGCGACCAGCTCCAGCCGGACGTCTGGTCGCGCAGCAGCTGCTCGACGCTCGGGTAGATCGGCGTCGGCTCGGCGGCGTCGACGGCGAGGCCGCGCGTGGCGCGGTCCAGGTGCCGCAGCAGGCGGCCGCAGAGCATCGCGTTGCTCACGCCATCTGTTATCGTGTGGCACAACGACAGGTACAGGACGGCGCGGTGCGATGGCGCGGCGGGCGGCGCGATGTTGACCGGGTCGTGCAGAAGACAGGCGGTCCACAGCGGTCCGGCTCCCGGGTCGATCTTCTGCTCCTGCAGCAAACGTTGGTGCTGTTGCAGCCAGTCGCCGCCGGGCGGCAGCACTGTCAGCTGCACGCTCGGACAGGGTCCTGCCACCAGGTGTAAAACGTTGTCGATGGACGCCACGCGAGTTCGCAGCATCGGGATCTCTCTGCAACGCACGGGACACAGTTCAGCAAGGTGCGACGGATGCTGGCCAAGCTCATGATTCACAGGCCTCACCGGGCACAGGCACTGTATGTTCGTCTCAATTTCACCGGTAGGCGCCGTTTGAAAGTTCAATTTTTTGATGAATTTAGCACAAGGAAGCAATTGTTGGCTGTTAGGTGAGCGAGGAGGCATGGCAGTTATATGCAAATTATCTCAATTCGAAGTGCATTATTTCATAATTGCGTGAATAATTCCTTCACTTGTGAGGGTATTAAATGGTAGACCTGTGGACGGAAAATGTACGCATTTTAAAAAGTAGTTCAAGAACATTTCACACGCAGTCACGATGTATCTACCTGAAAAATTACGATTCGGAGAGCGAAAATGCACGCATTTTCAAAGGTTTTTACGCATTGCTTGCAAAACGTGCCCATGCTAGCTTTCCCTGATGTATCGTGGCTGTGCTTCAACACTTGGTCTAATGTGCTGCTCAGCCTACACTCCCTGATCGTTTGATTCTAATATATCAGAATGAAAACTAGTTTCAATCGGAAGCTAAGTACATAAGATAGTATGTATATATATATATATATATATATATGTATATATATATATATATATATACATATATATATATATAAATAAATATTTATATACGTACATATACATATATATATATATATATATATATATATATATATATATATATATATATATATATATATATATATGTATATATATATATATATATATATATATATATATATATATATATGTATATAGCTTGTTTTGAAAATCCTTCAGAGTAATATAAGCCAGACAGGATGAACTCCTCTTAGTATTACCCAGCATGGTGCAATGATTCCGGAGAGAACTCTGGAGCAACAAATACCCCTCCACGTATCAGCTGGTCGTCTACTCTGAGGCGCAGGGCTAACATTGACAAGTCTTTAAGCGCTGTTTGCGACAAACTTCGCATGTGGACAGCCTAGGATGGATAGGATAGGATAGGATGCACAGGATAAACTGCTTCTTTTCATGGATGGGAATTTAAAAAGTTGGTATGGCAGTGTCCTAAAATAGTATTATTAGAATGTTCAACACTTAAGAACGCATTTAAAACAAATTGATAATTGGTGTATTTTTCGCGAACATCACGACACCACGTTCTCCATGCATTTATATAACACCACGTTCTCCATGCATTTATATAACACCACGTTCTCCATGCATTTACACAACACCACGTTCTCCATGCATTTACACAACACCACGTTATCCATGCATTTCCACAACACCACGTTCTCCATGTATTTACACAACGCCACGTTCTCCATGCATTTACATAACACCACGTTCTCCATGCATTTACACAATACCACGTTCTCCATGCATTTATATAACACCACGTTATCCATGCATTTACACAACACCGCGTTCTCCATGCATTTATGTAGTATCAATTTCGTCAGTGGTAGTGACAAGGCAGGGGTCTCCACGTCAGACATGATGTACGAGGCACATTGCCACTATATGACGGCCTACAGCTCACCACCAGACGGAAGGGTGAGTGACAGCGATGACTCGATGACATTTGTTCTTGCTTTTGCTTTCGCCTTGGAATTGTAATTAACTAAAATGTGAGTATAGCATGCCATGCATCGCAAGTGCATATATTTCCTTGCTTGCCAAGCTTGTTAGCGCAACCAAAGTTACCTAGTCTTCGACATATTCGTAGGAGGATGAAACGCCGAAAACATAGCGGATGTTTTACACAGAGGCGCAGCCAAGGCCCCCATAGCACCTAAAAATGCACTAGATGAAAGGAGAAATTTTGGAAACTTCACCCCGGAAAAAATCAAAATTTTCGGCAAGCTACGCGCGCCGGAAGCTTTCCCTATCTCATCGCATTTTAGGAAAATCCTGGCTGCGCCATTGGTTTTACATATATGCACTAGTTCCGCGTATGAGCATCGTGCATGAGCATGCAAACGATGGACAACCGTGTCACACGTCGGGCTGTAGGATCGCTGCCACACGTCGGGCTGTAGGATCGCTGCCACACGTCGGGCTGTAGGATCGCTGCCACACGTCGGGCTGTAGGATCGCTGCCACAGTGGCGATCGCCAACGCCGGCTGGGATCGTTGCCACACGTGGCAGGATCGGCGCCACGCGCCGGGCGGATCTGCCACCGCCGGGCTGGGATCGCTGCCACACCGGGCGGGTCGCTGCCATCGCCGGGCTGTGGATCGCTGCCACAGTCGGGCAGTCGCCCCGTCGGCGAGGATCGTGCCACACGCCGAGCGTAGGATCCTGCCCGCGCCGGGCGGTCCCACCGCCGGCTGTGGATCGCGTCACAGTCGGGCTGTAGGATCGCTGCCACACCCGGGCTTGGATCGGTCACGTCGGGCAGGTCGGCCACACCGGGCGGATCAGTGCCACACGCCGGGCGATCGCTGCCACCGCCGGGCAGGTCGCCCACACGCCGGCTTGGATCGTGCCACGCCGGGCGAGATTCCACACGTTGGGCGTGGATTGGCGCCACGCCCGGGCGGGATGCGCCACGCGCCGGGCTGTAGGATCGCTGCCACACGCCGCGCTGTAGGATCGCTGCCACACGTCTGCGGCGACCGGCCGATGCAGCCGGTTGCCGCGGCGCCCGGGGCGATCGTGACGTCACGGTCGCAGCGTGAGGGTCGGCTGACCAGGAGTGACCCGGCAGTGGTACAAGGCCGTATAATCAGTGGTGGGTGAATCGATGCGGAACGAAAGCGCGGTGGATTGAGGTGGATTGAGCATTTGTGCTAGTGTAATTGCGGTTTTGCGCTCGTGCCGTTTCGCGTGTGTTGTGATACAGTGACGAGAAGAGACAGTGTTTGACATTGGTTCGGTACAACACTCCACCTAAAGGTAAGCCACCGAAGGAAATTGCTTCATTCACAGCTGTTTATGTAGTTTCTCAACCCGCTGAATGGGTTAACGGCGCATTGCTATAAATATTTATTTTTTCTAGCGATAACGTACTTCTATCCAGGGGTGTTGCTTCATATGCTTTCCAGGTGGCAAGAGCCCCGTCAATGTTGGCTTCCTCCCCCCCCCAATAATTTCAACTTTCAACATGAAACTCTACGGAGTGTGCCGCCAATCCATTTGGGCCCGACCATTGCATTCATGTATTGCACCCCCCCCCCCGCCAATAATTTTTGGAAATGAACGCCCGTGCTTATGTCAAGTGACGGGTTTTACAGTCAACAATTTTGTTACTGCAATGCTAAATTCACCACCTGTCATTGTGGGCACAAGTCTTGCTGCTAACATTTGCTGCATGTACGTATGCATGTATGTGTATGTATACATATATATATATATATATATATATATATATATATATATATATATATATATATATTATATATCGTGTCATCATCTTGATCTCTATGCCTATGTATATGCATACTTAGTAGGTAAGCCAACATTAATCCATTCTTCAGCCTTTCTGCCAATACACCACAAAACATGCACAACCAGCGTCACCAAAGAAACGCAAAAGAAAAGAAAGAGTCACGCAGGACTTGAGTTGGTGGTACATGCTATCCACATACTTGCGTATGCTTCGAGTACAGCTAGCCAAGATTTTCGAGTGCAGCTTACGTGTAGGAACCAGGGGCGTCGCCACCGGGGGGAGGGGCAGAGGGGGCAGTCCAGTCGAGGAGACATCCAACACCGGTAAAGAGGCTCCAGGAAATGCGACGAGATCCCTAAGACGCGAGAGGAGGCCTATAATTTGCAAGAAGCCCCTGAATTGGTAGGAGTCGTGCCAGGGTACTTGAAAATCGCTATAGCGGCCCGAAAAGATCCGACCGGGACCCCTGAAAATCACGCTGAGCCCATGGGGACCAAAAAGTCACGCCCAGACCATGAAAATCACGCCAGTGCACAGTGTGATAACTCAAGTGAAAAACTGGCCAGAAATGCATTTCTCGACCATTTTTTTATGCCATATTCGTGGCGCCATGGCATCAGCAAATGCTTGACGCACACCAGGTCACAGTTTTTGTGACAATTTTCACAAAATTTGATATAGTAACAAGTCCATGAACATGGACAACATTACGTGTGGAAAAAAAAATGATGCAAGCGTGCACAAATGTTGTCGGAGTTTGACGACTGATAAAGGTAAGATGCATTCTAAAAACCTGTACAAGTGAGGTATGAAATGATAGCTGAGAGTATTCTCAATGCGATAAGCAATTCAAAAAGGCATAGCACGATCCACAATATTCTATTTTTTATTTAAAATTAAGTCATTACAGCAGTCGTAACATTTTTAGTACATCCAAGTTCGATTGGGGTTTAAAAAAACGCACAACAGCGCACAACCAGAGACCAATCCCAATGAAATCAGCGATCCTTTGACTATATGTACCGTAAGTTTCAGGTGCACCTATCTGCTCTAACACCGGCAGTGATCAATTGTATCCCGGCACGTCGCGGTGCGATGCGGTGGTCGGCACGGGGAAACCCCGGCCGGACGCCGCGACGCGCCGGCTGGCGGGATTCGGGTTTTGACCGGGTAGTCCAGCGATCGCTGTGCAAAAAAAATCCCCTAACTGACGAGGCGATTAAGTCGAGATAGGGCGCGTAGAGCATTTCCAATGACAGGGGAGCTGTCCTTGCCTGTAATGGTCTGGTCAGTGTGGTTGGATTTTGCGTACAGTGAAAATGGAGGTGCTTGTAAGCAGAGAGGAATTAGTGGACTTGTTAACCAGTGCAAAAGCGTTTGGGCGTGAAAACTATTATGCTCATGTATTTACTTATAGTTTGCAGTTGGTTATGGAGAAAATCCCTCAGGACTATCTCCCGACTGAGTCGTCGATTGTGGACACGAAAAAGACGACCGACTTGATCACCAAGAACTTAAAAGGAAAGTCGGTTAAGTGTGAGCGAGCCCAGGGTAAATTCAGAAGTCAGTTTGCGACTTATCTTTCGGGAGACGAGGTGTTCTACGTGACCCTAAAGCGTGGTGACCACGTCGTGAGTGATGATGAAGCTAAGACCCGCCTTGATGACGAGGCCGTGGAGGGAGCGCGAGGGCGACCAGGTAGAATCTACTATCAGCTCAGCGCCCGTTCTCAGCGTCGGGCGTCCCCAAGAGTTGCTCAACAGCACAGTTCTCTGTAGCTCGTGGAGGCTGCTAAGCAAAGTGCTTGTGCTGAGGGCATGAAGGACGCGGCTTTCGTGCTGCGACAGGTGGGGGAATAACCGAATCGGCCCAGCAAGATTCGCAGGGCTCTCAGAAGCTCTAAAGTGAGCCAACCCGAGTGCGTGTCAGGAGACCGGGCGGTGGCAATGTGTGTGTCAGCTGACTTGTATGTGCACGGTTACCGTATGATCCGCCGAGTAACGAATGATGCGGCGAAGACAGACATCCTGCCTGCCTATGGAAAGGTGCATGAGGCCAAGGTAGAGTGCTATCCGGCAGTCAACAGCATGCAATTCACCGATACGTCAGTTCTCCTGGACCATACATCAGCTCTCTACTGGCTCTCCTGGATCATACGACGCAGCGGCTGGTGGCATGTCTGCCGTCTGTCGCCCGTACGGACTTAGCTTCACCTGCCGACCAGCAGTCGACGTCATCCAGCACCTGCACTTCGGCCGTGCTTCACGTCAAATGGGAATTTCACGAGGCTACAGGGTAAGTTGTATACAAACAGATGGGAGACGGCGATGAACCTGCAGAACAAAATCTGTTCTGTACCACTCTGATGCCTTTGCAACTAACAGTGGGTGGCACTTGCGTCTGGACCAACCCACGCCGTCTTCAATCCGCTTCTGCCGGCCGTTGCGGATCCAGTACAAGCGCGAGACAGCAGAGGCCTCCCGGAAAGAACGAGACAGTGACCTACTCAGTAGACGTATCCGAGATACGTCTATTGAGGCCGACCCACGTCGCCGCAACAAACGGTACCAGTTTCAGAGTGGCGTACAATGTTCAACTCACCATGATTCACAGCAAGGTGGTGAACGCTCTGACCAACACCGGCAGCAGCATGACATGCACCATTTATGGGTGCACACCTCATCAGATAAATGACCTGTCTGCTGCCGCGGCTCGACCTGCCCGCGAGGGTGCATGTCAGCTCGGTCTCTCAACTATGCATGCCTGGATTCGATGCTTTGAGTGCCTTCTCCACATTTCTTACCGCTTGGAGGTCAAAGTGTGGGCAGTGTCTGGCGAAGAAAACAAGATACGTGTGAAAGAAAGAAGGAAAGAATTACAGCAGCAGTTCCGGGAGAGACTAGGTCTTGTCGTGGATCAGCCATGTACTAGGTAGGTAGGTACGTCTAACGACGGGAACACGGCTCGACGTTCCTTCAGATACCCATATTTTACCTGTGTGTCATATCTTAGGGATGTATTTTGGAATAATTTCAGCCACTTAAGACAAGGAGATCTTGGATCTATTCTGCGGAGCAATTATTAGGTCACATTTACAGTGCAGAATGCTCGCATAGCAAACGCTAACTAATAATTATCCAATATATGAGTGCCCATGGACTTCGCTTATGACGTCATTATGATGTCACTATGCATGACCGGACGTCGATCTTTTAAAACGAGGTACACTAGATACTCATGTAGGTGTGTGCACAATTTGAGCTGTCTACCTCAATTGGTTCCCGAGATATTTCGCGGAAGCAAAATGAGGGGAGGGGAATGTTCCCTTCACTCTTGTAGATATTACCTCTGAAATTCCTGGGTTAAGCAATCTTTAAGACAATAGAGCTTTTCTATATGTTCGAAATGTGAAGCTCTTTCGATTAAGACCAAAATCGCCCCTGTAACTAGCATACTTTGTCTGCAATGATTTATGGCCAGTTTTTCCATCGAGTTATCACAGTGTGCAGTGGCACGACAGGTCGTATCGTTCCCCAACAGTATCATTGGGACACAAATGAAGCCGGGGCAGCGAAAAACAATCCGGAAATGGATAATAATTCTGGAGCCCCAACAATGACACCAAAAGCATCCAAAACGTATTGGACCCCACAAAGTGTCGAGGTCGCTAAAGCTCGCGCTAGGGATCCAAGCAAATGACGTCTGGACACAAAAGATTACATTGGACTAAAAAAAAGTCGCGTCGCAGCCCTAGAAAATCACACTGGAGACCCAAAAGGTCGAGCCAGGGTCCCAAAGGTTGCAGCTGCCCCAAAAATCAATTATCAACCGGAATGTCACTCTGCGGCCTAAAAAATCGGGTCAAAGTCCCACAAAAACCCGTTGGGCAACGAAAAAAAACGTGTCAGGGCAACGAAAAAAAACGTGTCAGGGCAACGAAAAAAAATCGTACCGGGAGACCGAAGAATCGTACCGGAACCCAAAAATATCACAAAAGGACCTTTAAAAAATATAACTCGATGTCCAAAAGTTCACACCGAGACTCGATCGAATCGATCCCAGCACCGGAAAATTATGAACAGGTCAGGAAAAAAATTACCCGGAGGGCATTTATGCTCCGAAAGGCGCCATCGGCTGAAGAAAAAACTCCTTCGGTGGCCGCAGTGGCATATCAAATGAGCAAATGCCCCCTCCCCTCCCTCCTAAGAGGGATATGTTCCCAAAACTCCAGCCGGCGCCCCCAAAAGTCGCGCTGGGGCCACCAAAATTCGCGTCGGTCCATCAGAATTCGCGTAGGGGCTCCAAGTAAATACGGCGAGCCACAGAAAACTCGCTTCGAGGCCCAAAAATCTGCAACAGGAACCGCCAAAATCGCATTGGGGCCACAGCTAAGTGCAACGCGCCCCGCAAACTCGAACCGGTTCCACCAAATATCGCGCTCGGACCCACAATTCCCATCGGTAGTACCAAAAATTTGGTCTGGGCATCAAAAATTCACGTCGGGGCTGTCAAAAGTTGGCGTCTAGGGCCCCACATAAACATAGTGTGAACCCCAAAGTCGCATCGGTATCCGAAAAAAATAAAGCCGGAGCCCTCCAAAATAAGAAGGATTTAAAAAAAATGTCCGAGTCAGGACAATGGCTCTGGAGCACCGAACATATCATCAGATGCCTTCACAAATCGCGTACGGCCTCGAAAAACATACCGAAGCTCGAAGAAAATCGAGGTGAGATACAAAAACATGGCGCCAGGGACTCGAAAAATCAGGCCGGGATTCGTAATTTTACGAAAATTCAGAAGAGATCCACAAAAATATCGTTGAGCCCAGAAAACTGGCGTTGGGTCCCCGTAACCACGCGCCTGGGCGCGATAAGTCGTGCTGGGATCCATACAAATCGCACCGAAGCCCCAAAATCGCACTGGGGCCTAACAAATGTGCGTCAGAAGCCCCAAGTAAACACAGCGGGATCCTAAGAGCACAACGGGGACCGAAAATGCAACTGGCCCTCCAAAGTGCAGTATCGCAAAAAGCGGCAGGGCCTTAAAACATGCGTTGCAGCCCTAAATAATTATACCGGGAGCTCTAAAAAAAAACACCGGAAGCTCTCAAGGCACACAGAGGCCATGCGACCGCACAAGGGCCTGAAAAGAGGCTGGGGCCGCAAAAAGCAACATGGTCCCAAAACGAACAAAAATACCGGGCACTAAATAAACACATCGGGATCTATGAAAGCGCCCCCACAACTAAGAAAAATCCTCGGTGCACAAAAAAGCAACAAACCCTAAAACGAGCAGGGGTTTCGAACATGCGTTGGGCCTCGAACAAAAATGGATTGGAGCCCTAAGACACATCCATAGACGAAGAAAGGCGAAACGGGTCCAAAAAAGTACACTGAAGCAGGGCCCTGGTTCGGTAGCCAACATGGGAACATATTTAAACAAAGATATGAGGTGCATCAAAGCTCAGCGGGTATCCGAATTTCTTCACCATAAAATATGGGAAGTGGGGAACTAATGATGGAATTTAATCAATCGAATTTTCGCAGCGAACGCCCATGCGAAGCATTTCATCACGTCAAATATGGCGCAAGTCTATGATGTGGCAGCAATTAGCAAAGCGTAGGAGGCCCAGCAGAAATCGTACGAAGTGTGGCGAACGCGCTGAATGCGCAAGATGGGTGTGCACATGCACTGACGTTGGCGTCGTGGCGACCGGGCGCTATGAACTGGAATGTCTGAAATGAGGAAATTTTACATTTTAAAGTGATTTGTATAGGTGTAATTTCAGCAGTGCGAGGTGACTTATCAAGAAATACCAAAAGAATACATTCGAACAGGGTGGGGGAGTTACGGTTGAAATCCGACGAATCAGAAATGACAGTGGTAGATTAGGCCCCTCCACAGGATAATTCGGTTGGTCACTAATTATTTTATTTAAAAAGGTTCCCTTTGACAAAATAGTGGTCGAAATCGGAAGACTTTTTAATTGAGTAGGTGGACCCCGTCCAAATACGTTTCCCCCCCTCCCCCTTGACGCAAATATAGGTACGCCACTGGTCCTCCAACAGTTTTCAGTAACATATGCCCATGGGGCAAAGCCAACATTAAGGGAACAAATTCCCACTCAAAAGCATGCAAAACAACACCGATGCCCCATATAAAATGGGAGGAATGATGTTTTTAAATGTATTTTCTTCCTACAAACTTGTATGTGATTACAGCCTACATGATTAGAGCTTCCCAGCTTCAATACCTTCTCAACGACATAATTTACAAAACGGTACAGTACAGCGAAAACCATGGGCGTGACGGCGTTGAATTTGAAGGTTTTGCATGAATTATGCATTGTCATTGTTACATTGTTGCATTGCCATTGCTGCATTATTGTTCAATGCTTGCTCTTGCCGTGAATTTATTCGCGGATGATTTATTATTTTAGCTTGTATGGCAGGTGCCATGTAGCCAGCACCAAATGTTATAAAAATAAATAAATCCCTAAGATGACTATCAGAAAACTATTTCAATCCACTTCTCGTTGTCACCTTCGCGAAATTGTCCTAGGACTGAGAAATGGTTGTTTAAGCTTGCTTATGACATCAAGCTGGTGGTAATGACTAACAGTAGTGATGAATCTAGCTATATTCAGTTAGACTTGGTGGACATAGAAGTGGTTTGATCAATGGGAGATATCTTTAATATATGCTCAGCACCAGCCCCACCAGCTCCCTGCAATCTAGAGGCCAGCGGGAAGATTCTTCTCGTCGATAGAGCATAAACACATTGGTTTGTTTTGGCACTTACGGTTTTTATCCACATTTGCTTATTTATATCCTGGTATGGCTCAGTTCTCAGCGAAAAAGAGGTTATTGCTATCGCGTTTTGCGTAAATGATGCACCATGCCCAGAACAAACAAGACATGAATATGAAATCATGTTTCGCATTCGGGAACCATATTAAGAGCCTAAAAAACAATAGGAGGCCCTAACACAGTGGAGGCCCCATTTCGGGGAGCCGGAGGCCCCCTATAAACATTGCCCCCCTGGAAGTATTTCGTGGCGACGCCACTGGTAGGAACACTACAGCTTGCCAAAATGGTTGGTCGGACATCTGAATATCTCAGTGTGGCTAGTCAAACCATCGCGCGCCAACGCCTACTGTGCCGACTGGTCACACGCCGTGCTGGCGCACCATCTTGGAGGTGCAGCGGCAGACGCCGCTACAACGTTGTTGTCGTGCACCCAATGTAGCTACTGTAGCCGTGTAGAAGTCTACCATCTTCTCGTGGGCGTTTCAATTGATAGACGGCATGGATTATCTTGAGTATGTTGATGCCGGATGTTATGCAGTTCTCCACGATTGAGTTCTTCGTCTTCTTCGTGTTATGGTAAATAATGAGCTTCGGGTATATAACGCTGCTGGTGTATATCGCTGGTATCGATTGTTCTCACATTAGCAAGTATGCCGCGTATGCCACATTCGTCTGTTTTGTCCGAGGTGTGCATTTGTTCCAGTGGTAGACGTGAATGGCTTCCTTGGAGTTATTATTCATCGGTTCATCTGCAACCTGGGTTTCCATAAACTTCCTAATTTCATCAACTACTTGCGCGTTGGAACAACCGTTGTTTATAGATTTTCTTCAGCTTAACATAGGCATGGAACATCTCCCACGACGAGTAATTCCAGAGTGCTCTGGGTGCGACAACTCCTATTCCACTGTTTGTTTATAACGTTCCGGGCACGTGCTGTTCGCGTCAAACAGTAACTAGCACTCGTCTTTTGCAGTGAACGGATGTCTTAGGTTTACCGTTTCGGGTACCCTTAACCAATGCATCCGGAAAGGACATTTTGTACTCTGTGCGAAGTTCATATGTACTCTGTACATAGGCACAGAAGCTTGAAAATTATGCATGGAGGTTATAAGTGCCGTCGATTTGGTTGGTGGTCCCACCTATGTTAAGAGAGCAAGAAGTTGGTGGGACCAAGGAGAAGATGGTGAGACCCAGGGCAGGCCCCAATAGAGGTATAGGGAACTCACAATAGAAGTGTAGGGAACTCACAATAGAAGTGTAGGGAACTCCACTCCTGACTATGCCTTATCAAGGTTGCCGCATTTACACGAGAAGAATATATGTGTGAGATAAGACGGGGACACGACCTGTAGGAACACACCTGGTTGCTCTCGAAGAGCCCTTCGGATCACTCCAGGCGTGCGCGAATCTCTGCGAGACGCGTGTGTGCGCACGAGTGGTGCTGTGCGGTGCGCACGAGAGGTGCTGTGCGGTGCGCACGAGAGGTGCTGTGCGGTGCGCACGCCGGACTCATGACGTCATCGCGTGTGGGATGCACAAGCGCCGCTACATGACCAATGCAGTCGATGCGCCCTGAAGCCCCCAAGTGTACAAGCGCTGTACAGAACCAAGTGGGGATCGCCGCAATCTAATCGGGCAGCTGCACAAATCTAATCGGCAATCGCCCCACTGCACAGGGCGCCGGATTCGCTGGCGGGAGGACGCTCTCAGTCCCACCATTCGCGATTCTGGGCGTCGCATGGAGCGAATGAACCGAAACACGATCATATCCCTCCGACCCTAAGTCCGTAGCGCCGCAGATTCTGGTCCGGTCCAATCTGGCGATCATGACGTCACAGGCGGGAAACTCCAAGAAATGTCCGGCCGATCCGATTTATTTGCGTGCGACGTACAGCGCGAACCGAATTCTGCTCGGCACAGACAGACCGGGCGTTCTTTTCCGCTGTGCAAGAAATACGGTGAGGTCGATTCCACGTACCAGTCAATTAGTTATTTTGGTCGACGGACACTTGGACCGATTCCACAGGTGGAATCGGGCGATGGAATGTGCGACGGGGATGAAGGGACGGGGATATCGCCTTTCTCCACATTGCGCGTGCTCCACACTGCATCATGATCCGATCGATTCAGCGTTTACAGCATCCAACACCCATAGCACGGGAAAATCGGATGATCTATCTCCGTGGGAACTCCTTCGAAAGGCGTGTGACCTAAGACATCGATCTGCATCTGGAATGACCTGGAGAAAGTCCGACCTACGGATCAGAGCAGAACGGGCGCGTGAACCCTGTAAGCCGCACACGTCTGTTTTCTGGAATGACCTGGGATGCCTCTCTTGACGGATTGGTCAACTCAATGGCAATGACTGCAAAATACCGGGTCTAGAGGACATACGGCATACGTTAGTGGAGCCGCCACTGGGTGGGGACGGCCACTGGCTCCCTGACCTCACGCCAGTTTGTAGTCCTCTTTTCGTTAAAAACTACCCGGTGCCAGCAATTTTTTCCATTCGCCTTTTGGCTCAGCTCCTGCTTGTAGGTAGCAATCCTCAATTATCTTAGAACACGTGCCGGCCATCAATGGCCGATAAATACAGCACTGTGCTTTTAGTAGACCGAAATGCATTATTTTTGTTTCATTTCATACTCTCCATGATATTTATCATTTTCAGTGCGCGTCTTTCCGTTTCAGCATTTCATGCTCAGTTCAGTTTTATGTATTAATTGCTTCTTAAAAGGCGGAATATATTGAATTGAGGGACGTTTCGATAGGGAACGAAATTGAATTGCTGGCTGAGCGCACCACAATAATATTTTTGTGAAATTTTTGCAGCAATGGTTTTTGTAAGCTGAACGCTCGCGCTGAGATTCAACTAACTCCACTGGCCCACTCCCAACCCGAGTTGCAACCAACTCTTACCCCCTTATCATGGGCGTAGGGACGTTTTAAAAATCGGGGCGGCCAAACTGGTCCAGCAGTTCGAATCAATGGAAGGTGCGCAGTGCCCACGGTACCCCAAATTTGTACGTGCCCGTGTTTCGCCCACATTTTTTTTCTAGGAACGAGTTTGTATGCATCATTTTAGACGGACACAAATTCGGAAATTTCTGATTTTTTCTGCATAAAATAATGTGACCCCGAAGCCGGTTCCTCTCCAAGAAAAAGCAGGAAAAGATCGTCACTGAAGGAAACTCTGTTCGGGTAAGTCGCGTAGACAAGAGGTAGGGGAATTTTCATGTTCACAGGCACTTCCAAGTTTTTTCTTTCCAAATGGACTGCTTTATTCCCTTACAGATACAGTGGAGATATATGATAAAACTATGCATCCTAACGTACGGTACCACTGAAGGTAAGCAAATCAACCAGTCGATTCGTTGATTAAGAGCGATGTAGAAGTCCTCGAGGTTATTTATTTATTCGTCGGAAGTCGACTTGGCGCACGTTGCAATATTTTGATAAGATTTATATTTCACGAAGGGTGTGTAAGTTTTTATATTTAATGCGAACATTCTGACCGATGTCTCCCATTGTCAAATTTGGCATGCAGGCAATCA
Source organism: Ashinkailepas kermadecensis (assembly GCA_034440615.1). Lineage (NCBI taxonomy): Eukaryota > Metazoa > Arthropoda > Thecostraca > Neolepadidae > Ashinkailepas > Ashinkailepas kermadecensis. Next base: position 10,736 of record JAOTOM010001732.1, on the reverse strand, counting down.
GAATTGAAGTATTCGTTCATAATATAGCGCCATTTTATCTAGAATTGAGGTGGGTTACTCGTGGGGAAATCATCATACACGTTCGTATTAAATGGCTTACGAAAATTATATTCTGAAAAAGTGAAGGGAAGGTTAACATTGTTGGCCTCCCACCTTGAACATTGGTGGGGCCATTGCTCTACTCTTACCTCCATTTCTAGGTCAATGTCCCCTAGGCACACACACAACCTCTTCTTTTACGACAGTCATTCGCTTTTCTCTTCACCATACATTCATTAAATATCTCTCAGAAAAATAGATGACCCACAATTTCTTTCCCCTCCTGTGCTACGTAGGCATGCAGAAAGCAAGTCGTACTTCCATACATCGATGATGTACGCCTCGATTGGAAATTCCGCGTCGGCGCCTTTCATCTGCGCGCGTCAGCGGTATCAACCTGCCACCGAGCCAACGGTAAATAAAAACACGGAAATGCGGCCAGTTTTAGGCCGTGCGCCTATGGGGTTCAGGGCACGCATTTCGTATTTACATTTTTGTCCAATTGATTCAGCTATCGCAGGAGGATTGCATTGGCCTTTCACGATACAGAATTGATCAAGGAACATTACCGTTCTTTCTCTATTGATTTGTTACGCTCCGTTCCGAAGTTGTCGTGGTGCGAAGTGAAGGCTGTGAGAGGGAGCCCATCTCGCCCAAATGGTCGGCACACCGATGCTGATTTCTTGAAATGATCGGAAGGGGCAAAGTACATGAAGGCAATAGGCAGACCAAAATGAATTGGGGGGGCACATTGAATAGTCTCCCATGTTAGAAGTTGAAATTATTGCGTGTCGGGGGGGGCGGGGGGGTGGGGGTGCAGCAAGCATTGAGGGAGGCAGTTTTCCCCTCAAAGATAAGAATGGGCGGTTCTACTTTCGCCTCCACCCTCTTCACTCTCTAGATATGTGGCTGATATTTCCGGTGGAGTGCTTTACACAACTGAATGGGAGAGTACAGACTACGGCATACCCACCAACCCGCAGAGGATTGAGCGGAAGTTCCATGGAGGGTATAAGCCCCTCCCCATACACCGTACCACTGACGGATTTATGATTTTGACAAGGAGGCGTCATTTCTCCCGAGGGGCGACTCTTGGTCCAGAACATTTGGACGGGGTACACTCCGATCTCCCAGAGGGGCACCATTTGTTTTTGTATGAGGAGTGCCTTTCGCCGGTTAAAAAAAAAACATTCGCGGCGTGCGTTCGGACTCCCAGAGGACTGCCGTTCCCAGGCCGAGGAGCGCGTTGCGCTGAGAAATTCGAGGGAGGGGGTACACGGGAACCTCCAAGAGAGGCGTCTTTCGGGTCATAAGAGGCGCCACTTTCGCTTCCTCCCCTTTTATTAGCCCGTGCAACATACCCTAGCTGGCAACGCGGCTACCTCTCGCCGATTCGCTACCACTTGCCAGTCGTTCGACTCAGGGGTATTGTTTTATAACCTTTGAGGGGGAACTGCCACCTAAATGTTTGCTTCCTACCGCCCCCCCCCTGAATTCATTTCAACTTCTAACATGGGAGCCTATGGAATGTACCCCAATTCATTTTCGTCTGCCCATTGTCTTCATGTACTTCCCCCCCAATCATTTTAAGATATCAACATTGTTGGGCCGACCCTTTGGGCGAGGTGGGCTCCCTATCACAGATGCTTCGCAACCACAACTTCTGAACGGAGCGTAATAAATCAATAAGGAAAGAACGGTAAGGTTCCATGATCAATTCTGTATCTCGAAAGGCTGATGCAATCCTCCTGTGATGGCTCAATCAATTAGAAAAAAATGTAAATACGAAATGCGTACCCTGAACTCCCATAGGCACACGGCCTAAAGCCGGCCGCGTTTGCGTGTTTTACTTACCCTCCGCTAGGTGGCAGGCTAGTGCCGCTGATACACAAACAGCTGCTGATTTCCAATCCAGGCGTACATCATCCATGCTTCCGTAGGTCAATGTACAGATTCAATTTTCCTAGATGCGTAGTAGGAAATTTCCCGTTGCGGTTTTACATGCGTAGAGGAGTAAAAGTTGTCGGACTGTCCCATACCCTGGAAAAGTACCTCCCATCTGCCACAGTGTACCTTTCACTTGGTAACACCCTCACGGTAACATCTTGCACCTGTGTTTGTTCGCTCCATTAGCAGATGGCGGGAGTGTGCGGACATCGGAAAACAAGCGTGTTTTTCCCTGGTTCTAGGTTATTCTGTGACAATCTAAGGACTGTCACATATGCAACACAAGGGCACTGGGGCATGCACCCTATCCCCGCCCCTCCCTCCCCATGGAAAGGTAGTACCCCTCTGGCCGGAAAAGGCACCTCTTCAGGAAGGCTCGAGTGCACTCCCTAACCCGAGTCCCGCTCAACGAATTTTTGTCAGCCAAGAACGCTCCTTTCTGAGAAAAAGACGCCTGTTTGAGACGAAAAGGCGTCAATTCAGTGGGCTCAAGTGCCGCCCGCTCAACGAATTTGCCAGCTGAAGGTACCACGACTAGACAATGTTACCCCGCTGAAAATTCCTGGATCCGCCCCTGGTGTCGCACGAACCACCCGCCAGCTCTTCCAACTGCGATGGAGGGTTATGGCGGTGCTGTGATAGTTTACCATTTTTGCTGCGGGACGTTCTGATGCAACATTAGGGCCATCGATCTGGTAGCGTAGTGGGTGACGTGGGAGACGTGTGGGATATGAGTTTGTTCCATGCAGCGCACGGCTTTATTATTAGTTTATTATACCATAATTTACTACTTTGGCTCCGTCACATACACTGGACGGTAAGTTGGTGGGTTTGTGCTCCTCTGTACATGTAGTTGACACCCGGCTCCAGGGTGTTCATCTGCCTCTGCAGGGGGTCCAGGGCGGTCTGCACCCGACCCAGGTTCACCTGCCTCTGCAGCGCGTCCAGGGCGGCCTGCACTCTGCACCCGCCCCAAGTTATCCGCCTACCTCTGCGTCGAGTCCACGGCAGCCTACACTTGCACCAGGGTGTCCACCTACCTCTGTGGCGTGTCCAGGGCGGTCTGCACTCTGTGTACACCCCAAGGTATCCGCCTACCTCTGTAGCGCGTCCAGGGAACACTCTGCTGCACTGCACCCGTGCTGCACTCTGCACTCTGCATCTGTGCTGCACTCTGCACCCGCCCCAAGGTATCCGCCTACCTCCGCAGCGCGTTCAGGGCGGTATGCACTCTGCACCCGCCCCAGGGTATCCGCCTACCTCTGCAGCGCGTCCAGGGCGGCCTGCACTCTGTACCCGCCCCAGGGTATCCGCCTACCTCAGCGGCGCGTTCAGGGCGGTATGCACTCTGCACCCGCCCCAGGGTATCCGCCTACCTCTGCAGCGCGTCCAGGGCGGCCTGCACTCTGTACCCGCCCAGGGTATCCGCCTACCTTTGTAGCGCGTCCAGGGCGGCCTGCACTCGCCTCAAGGTATCCGCCTACCTCTGCAGCGCGTCCAGGGCGGTCTGCATTCGCCCCAGGGTATCCGTCTACCTCTGCAGCGCGTTCAGGGCGGCATGCACTCGCCCCAAGGTATCCGCCTACCTCTGTAGCGTGTCCAGAGCGGTCTGCACCCGGTCCCAGGCGTCCACCTACCTCTGTAGCACGTCCAGGGCGGTCTGCACGTGCTCCGGCTGCAGGCGACTGTCTGAGTCGACGATGAGCGAGTACTGCAGCATGCTGGCGCCGTCGGCGCCGACGAAGAGCGCGTGCCAGCCGACCTCTTGCGGCCCCAGCGGGCGCAGCACCTCGCCTTCCTGCAGCACGCGCATGGCGGCCGGCGGTGGGCGACGAGCCGGATCAGGTCAGGTCAGGTCAGGTCAGGTCAGGTCGGCTCAGGCGGAGGTGTCGCCGCGCGACGCTCCGGAGCGCTGGCGGCGGCTGTCTGTCACCCGGGCCTCAGCCGTCCGACTGGCTGGGTGCGGCGGCCGGCCGAGCGCCCGCCGCCGACCGAAGTCCAAGGGCGTCGTTGTTGGTGCACGCGCCGGCGCGGCGAGTTCACGCGAGTGCGCGCCGCCGCCGGCGCCTCTGTCGCGAAGGGATCTCGGCCGACGTCGGCCCTGCGGCGCGGCGGTGCTGGGCAGACTGGCACGTCACCGGCAAGAGCGGGCGCGCGGTGGCAGCCACGATGGTGTCGAGGAGGGGCCAGTTGATGTTAAAGGAAAGGGGAGTTATTGGCGCCGTACAGCTTCCAATTGGAAAAAGGAAAACCGACGTCAGGGGGTCGCTGTCCCTGATGTTCCCACTTTGCCCTGGGGTAGATTAGGAAGGAAATGGGGAAGGGAACGAGAAAGTACCTTCCGTTTTTTCCTCCATTCCACTAAGCTCGCACACCTGAAAGCATTGTGCCAGAATCTAGACCTACATTTAATATAAAAACCAACATTACATATGGGTGGTATAGACACGAAATAGTTCGTCTTCTTAACATAAAAGAGGCATAATAGGCGATAAACATGAAAGCTAACGTTCTTATATCGGTAACTTAAACAAACACCTTTTGACCGAAGGCAGGAAGGAATAGATAAACTCTTTGTCAGTTTCAACTTCAAATGAGCTTTGCAGAAATATGTAAGTGTAACTAAATCGATCCAAGCCCTAGTAATTCCTGAAAGTAAGTACCCAAATAATTTCCTCTGGCAAACGGGCCTGAGATATTCTTACTTCAAAATTATTACTTCGGTGCGCATCCGGGATTTACTTAAGTGGGATCCGACCAAGCTAAGGTGACGAAACAGAAACCACTTTCGGCACGCGAAACATGCTGAAGATCTGATTTTCCGTGGTGAATATCAAAGAATTTGGATCGAAGACAATGACACGTCAATTGATATTTAAATTATTTATTTAAATTAAATTAATCATTGTCATCGATCATCCAACTGTAACAACTTTGCAACCATCAAGAATTTGTATGATCTAGTGTATTTTTGGCTGCCAAGGTGAGAGGAGGAGGGCCCCCGCCCCCCCCCCTTGTTGCGCCTCTGTTCTTACTCTTGCTCTATTAGACTTCATACTACGCATTTATATGCATCCAAAGTACGTTCATTTGACTGGCATAATAAAATTGCGCTCTTCGCTTCGAGAGATGGTAGCCATTGGGCCCAGCATTAACTGTCACGGAAAAAGTGTGATTATGTTAATGACTGCTGGCATACGTGGGTGGCGCGAAGGGGAGGGGGCATGTCTCCGAACGTCGTGAGGCTTAACATGATGCCGATTGGAGTTCATGGAACGAATAGATCCCAAAACGATCGTGTCTCCCCTTATGCCACTCGCAAAGCAATTCATAGTACTACTAGTATCATGTGCATCTCTGATCGCAAAATAATGTCAGCAGAAGAGACACGGACACCACGTTCTAAGCTGATATTTTGACGAAATTTCACTCACCGATGGTAAGAGAGAATGGTGAAGCGATTTTTCCGAACAGTGGCTGCTCGCTGGGATCTACCATTTGTTATTATGGTGTTCATTGGACGTAACGTTTAGACAGCATTGAAAACAATGTATAGAAAACTGCCATGCCTCTTCATCCTAATTCAAAGTCGTGAAGAGTATTAGAGTATTTTGGAATTGATAGTCGTCACCAAATGCTCCCGCCCGCTCGTTAGTCGTTCCGCATGTGCTGCCATCTGGTGGCCTGACGACAGTGCCACCTAGCGGCGAGTTTGCTACACATTTCGCTGCTCGAGACTACTGAGCGCAACTTGAATGGCGAACACTGGCGAAGACATAAGTTGTTGTTTTCCATGATGCACCAATCCTCTCGTAACGGGAGAAAGAAGCATAGGTCCCTCTCCTTCTAAAAGGCTTCGTCATAATTGCCGGAAACGCCGCGCGATATAGCCCATGATGCATCATTCGTGGAACTTCTGATTACAAAAATTTGTCATGAGATTGTGCTAGATCACTGAGGTATCAACTCATTTCGGGAGAGATGCTCTTTTTCCCCAACTGGGGTATTGCCTGTTTCACTGCATTCCATGCGTTTGTAATCCTGATGTCATGCTTCAATATGTTTGTGTACGATGTAGTTTGAACGGCGATCTTTTCGATAGTCAATGGGGGAGATTGATTTATATGATTTATTCATATCTGATGACGTTTTTGATCCGAAAAACGTTGGAGGGTACTATATGTTCTCAATTCGAATTGAGCAACCATTTTCTATCCCAATACACTTTAAAACATCGCTTTTCAGGCTGTTGATACCCGTTATGTGTGGGCCTACTCCCCTGTATGAAGATGTACGAGCATGGGCGTCGATATCCGAAAATTATTGGAGGGCCAAATGCATTAAGATAATGGGCCGACCCCAATTGATTGGAGTGGGGCACCCCTTGGGGTCCCATGTTACCAGTTGAAATTATTTTGAGAGGACAGTGCCCCCTCCAAAGTGAATCGTCCACGTGTATGAGCGACCTGACCGAACCCAGCGCGATCGTACGGAAACCGACCGTCACTTTGTCTATGTTTAACTACTTTTTAGTGCATATTCTGAAGTCAAAACTTTTTTTTACCCCTTATTATAACCCTTTTTTAAACTCGTTTCTTCTCGGCCCTTCCTTTAAAATTTTTTTTAAAATCCCCTCAAAATATCTTTTATAAAGGTGTTGTAGAATTGCTCCTAGGGGTGTTTTTTTGTATATTTTTGACCCCCCCCAAGTCCCCCCCTTGCTCCCCTTTACCCCCAATTTTTACCATGTTAGGCTGGGGGTTCCCCAGTTTCCTACCCCTTTTGCCCTTTTGGACCTGCCTTTGGCTTTTGTCCTTTGTACCCTTGAAAATATAAAAACCCACCCCGTGCCCCTACCTCTGGTGACGTATCTCGCCGCGAGGGTTTTGCCGGCCGGCCATTTGGTTGTTTTAGGCGTCGGGTCCCGGGGGGGGGGGCCGGGGGGGGGGGGGGTCGGCGCCCCGCACCCCGAGAAGACAGTGCAGTTAAGGATGCCACGCTGGATGCAAAAGAGGTGCCCCCAAAAAGGGGGGCCCCAGATAAGGATGCCCCAAAAAAGGGTGCCCCAGATAAGGGTGCCACGGATAAGGATGCCACCGATAACGCCGGATGCCGCGGTCGTGTGTGGCATACACTGAGCGGGAGTGTTGCTAGACAGAGGGCTCGTGACCCAGTGCGACCTATGCTATTTCGATAATTCCGTACAGTACATTGTAGTTTGTCACACCCGGCAGAGGAGCCGACTTTGAGCGCATTGTTTGTATTCAGATGTTTATTTTCCCAAGCATTCCGTCTTGCAACAGAACAATGGCAAGACGGTGAACATCGATTGCCCACATGACAGGGTGAGGCTGGCATGGTGGAGGTAAAGGAGTGAATTCTACACAGATCAACGAACTCAAGAGCACGAAGGAAACTTGAATGATACGTACATCAAGCGCATCACTTTGGTCTGTGTGGGTGTTCCACATCGCATCATGAAGGCGAGTAGTCCAGGGATTAGGTGTCCGTCTCCCAACCGAAAGGTTGTGGGTTCGAGTCCCACATTTCGCTACTTTTTCCCCGCGACCATTCGGCGTGAGAGATTTGCAACGCTTGCTTTACTGGCCCAAAACAGTCCACGTGTCGCAAGAACGAACAATCGCCACTACCACATCGCATCGCTGTTGACAATATTGCCAGGCACAACGCGTGAATACAAAGACACGTCGCATACATGTGCGACACAAACGGTTATTGGTTGGTTATTGGTTTTACGACACGTCGACCGCTGAGTCATATAGCGTCGCCAATCTCTCACGCCGATTGGTCGCGGGCGAAGAGTAGCGACAGGCGAGACTCGAACCCACAATCTTTCGATTGTGAGACGAGCATCTTGCCCCTAGACCACTACTCTCTGCGACACAAACGGCAAAGCGGACATTCAACCGAGTCGATTCGCTAGCCAGTGAGCGCGTGCTGCCGTCGCGATGCGCCGCAGCTTATCCAACTGAACGCTGGAGAACCTGGTGCAGCTGACGCCGAGATACCAGCACATCTCGCACAGCTCCGCCGGATGGGGACCGCTTCGGCGGGTCTGCCTCGGCTGCTCCCGGTACACCAGCGACGTCGGGTACACCCACACGAAGCACACCATGCAAATCTGAAACATAGGCGCCCAACTGTTGGCCGACGACCAGGCGTGGTGGCAACGTGGGCAGCGGTACTTGCCGAACTTTTTCAGAACTTTGACGGCGTGTGCTTCAGTGTGGCCTCGCGCTCCGGCGGCTGGACTGGATGCACGTTCCCGATGCGCGGTGTCGGCGCCGGCTGGACGATCGTCGGTTGCACTCCGTCCGTCGCCGGCGGGAGCGGCGTGGACAACAGCGCCGCCGTCGCTGGCGGCATCGGTGGCGGCGTCGGCGCGTGCCCCTGGCGCCTGTGTGGTGGCACCGACGCTGTCGTCGGAATTATTCGGCGGTGCGGCGGCCGCCTTCCTGCGCGGGACCGTCCCGGTCGCCGCACCCGGCGAGCGGTGGGCGTCGTCTCCGCCCGGCAGCTGTGCGGGCAGCTGCGTCGACGGGTGGTGGGCGTGGTCTCCGCCCGCCAGCTGTACGGGCAGCTGCGTCGACGAGTGGTGGGCGTGGTCTCCGCCCGGCAGCTGTGCGGGCAGCTGCGTTGACGGGCGGTGGGCGTGGTCTCCGCCCGGCAGCTGTGCGGGCAGCTGCGTCGACGGGCGGTTGGCGTAGTCTCCGCTCGGCAGCTGTGTCGACGGGCGGTGGGCGTCGTCTCCGCTCGGCAGCTGTGTCGACGGGCGGTGGGCGTGGTCTCCGCTCGGCAGCTGTGTCGACGGGCGGTGGGCGTCGTCTCCGCCCGGCAGCTGTACGGGCAGCTGCGTCGACGGGCGGTGGGCGTCGTCTCCGCCCGGCAGCTGTACGGGTAGCTGCGTCGACGGGTGGTGGGCGTGGTCTCCCGTCCGGCAGCTGTACGGGCAGCTGCGTTGACGGGCGTTGGGCGTCGCCCCCGCCCGCCAGCTGTACGGGCAGCTGCGTCGACGAGTGGTGGGCGTGGTCTCCGCCCGGCGCTGTGCGGGCAGCTGCGTTGCGGGCGTGGGCGTGTCTCCGCCCGCCAGCTGTACGGGCGCTGCGTGCAGTGGTGGGGGGGGGGGGGGGGGGGGGGGGGGGGGGGGGGGCGGGGGCGGCGGGCGTCTCTCCCCGCGCGTCGGGCCCCGGGTGGTGGGCTTCTCCGCCCGGCAGCTGTGCGGGCAGCTGCGTTGACGGGCGGTGGGTTTCGTCTCCGCCCGGCGGCTGTACGGGCAGCTGCGTCGACGGAGTGGTAGGCGTGGTCTCGCCCGGCAGCTGTGCGGGCAGCTGCGTCGACGGGCGGTGGCGTGTCTCCGCGGCGCCGGGCGTGGGCGTGTCTCCGCGGCGCGTCGGCGTGGGCGTGGTCTCCCCGGCGCCGTCGCGGGCGGTGGGCGTCGTCTCCGCCCGGCGCGCGGGCGCGCCGCGGGGGGGGCGTGGTCTCCGTCCGGCAGCTGTACGGGCAGCTGCGTTGACGGGGCGGTGGGCGTCGTCTCCGCCCGGCAGCTGTACGGGTAGCTGCGTCGACGGGTGGTGGGCGTGGTCTCCGTCCGGCAGCTGTACGGGCAGCTGCGTCGACGGGCGGTGGGCGTGGTCTCCGCCCGCCAGCTGTACGGGCAGCTGCGTCGACGAGTGGTGGGCGTGGTCTCCGCCCGGCAGCTGTGCGGGCAGCTGCGTTGACGGGCGGTGGGCGTCGTCTCCGCCCGCCAGCTGTGCGGGCAGCTGCGTCGACGGGTGGTGGGCGTGGTCTCCGCCCGGCAGCTGTGCGGGCAGCTGCGTCGACGGGTGGTGGGCGTGGTCTCCGCCCGGCAGCTGTGCGGGCAGCTGCGTTGACGGGCGGTGGGCGTCGTCTCCGCCCGGCAGCTGTACGGGCAGCTGCGTCGACGGGTGGTGGGCGTCGTCTCCGCCCGGCAGCTGTGCGGCAGCTGCGTTGACGGGCGGTGGGCGTCCCCGCCCGGCCCCGGGCGTCTCCGCCCGGCAGCTGTGCGGGTAGCTGCGTCGACGGGTGGTGGCGTGGTCTCCGTCCGGCAGCTGTACGGGCAGCTGCGTCGACGGGTGGTGGGCGTGGTCTCCGCCCGCCAGCTGTACGGACAGCTGCGTCGACGAGTGGTGGGCGTGGTCTCCGCCCGGCAGCTGTGCGGGCAGCTGCGTTGACGGGCGGTGGGCGTCGTCTCCGCCCGGCAGCTGTGCGGGCAGCTTCGTCGACGGGTGGTGGGCGTGGTCTCCGCCCGGCAGTTGTGCGGGCAGCTGCGTTGACGGGCGGTGGGCGTCGTCTCCGCCCGGCAGCTGTGCGGGCAGCTGCGTCGACGGAGTGGTGGGCGTCGTCTCCGCCCGGCAGCTGTGCGGGCAGCTGCGTTGACGCGCGCCCGCCGCGGCGGCGCGCGACGGGCGGTGGGTTTCGTCTCCGCCCGGCAGCTGTGCGGCAGGCAGCGCGCCGCCCGGCAGCTGTGCGGGCAGCTGCGTCGACGGGTGGTGGGCGTCGTCTCCGCCCGGCAGCTGTGCGGGTAGCTGCGTCGACGGGTGGTGGGCGTGGTCTCCGTCCGGCAGCTGTGCGGGCAGCTGCGTCGACGGGCGGTTGGGCGTGGTCTCCGCCCGCCACGGCGGTGGGCTACGGCAGCTGTCGTCGACGAGTGGTGGGCGTGGTCTCCGCCCGGCAGCTGTGCGGGCAGCTGCGGTGACGGGCAGTGGGCG
>JAOTOM010001731.1:0-78191 GCA_034440615.1 Ashinkailepas kermadecensis | reverse complement strand
AAGAACCAAACTTTTGAAGAGGGTACTCCGGCCGGACGGAGTGTCCTGACCGTGGAAGAGGATCCCTGAGCCGACGGATGGGGGCCCGGGCCGGACGTGCAGAGCCTTCGGCTTTGGCTCACGCTGATGAAGAGGGGCCCAAAGCTGACGGTTGGCCTCAGGCCGATAACGAGGCCCCCGAGCTAGGGGACGAGCCGGGCCGGAGCGGTGGGATCCCGTTGCTACGCAAAGGCCCGCTTAGCCCAAGCCCCGAGCCGTTAAAAGCAGTGGCGTTTCCAAAGGGTGAAAGGGCACCTGCCCCCTGGTTAGTCCGATGGGGCTCTCCAGGCGATCGCCCGGAGGGGCAGAGATATAACCGAGGACAAATGCAAACGCATCTAACAGCTTGTGTGGAAATGGCCCTCGATACCTGAACACGTTCACCCTGAGAGCTGACAAGGGCCGTGAAGACCAGAGAGAGCCCGCCCTAGAGCTGGAATGTCCGTGGCAGCTTAGTCTCAGGTGGGAGTGGGCTCGTAGCTTAGGAGCACACAGGGCGCCTGAGAGCTAGAGAGGGCAGGGATGCTCTTTTGGGTTGGAAGGGCCCCTGAGGGATGGACAGGACCCCTAAGAGCTGAAGAGGACAAGTAAGGGTCCATCTCAGATCTGAAATTCCCCCGAGACGAGAGCTAGACGAAACCATTCAGGACTGTGATGGGTCCCTAAAAGCAGGAAATGGTACCGAGGGATGGAGAGGGATCTCGTGAGAGTAATGGAGGACTGGAATGGGATTCTTCCGAGGTTGAGAGTGGCCTCTAATGGATGAAAAGGTCCCTTGTGAGATTACAAATTTAAAGAGCTGTCGATTACTAGGAAGGGTCCCTAGCAGCTTGAGAGGGCCCTCGATGGCCAGCAGAGCACCCTGAGAGTTAAGTAGAGTCCCTAAGGTTTACGATGGTTGTGAGGAATTCTGAGAGCCAGTGCCAGAGCTAGAAAGACCTTGCAGCTAGAAATATTGTCAAATACTGGGAATGGCCGCTGGCAGATGGAGAGAACCCATGCCGATTGCAAATGATCACTGAAAGCTATAGAGGACTGGACTGGGATGTCCAAGAGGCTTGGAAGGGGTCCCTATGAAAAGAACAGGACATCCTGAGATCCGAAGACAGCCCCTAATGGCTAGCGATGGTTATGAGGAATACTGAGAGCCAGCTTCAGAGCTAGAATGGCTTTGCATGCCGACATGCTGTCGAGGACTGGGAAGGTCCCCTGTGAGTTAGAGCGGATGAGACTGTGATGCTCCTGATGCGTGGGAGGAACACTGAGGGATGAACAGAACCAGGTAAGAGCTTAGGAGAGTTCGGAGAGCTGGCGATATTTGCGAGAAAGTGTGAGGCCTGTCTCTGAGGTGCGCAGGATTCCCCTGAAAGCTATACAGGTTTATCGAGGACTGGAAATGGCCCATGCAAGTTGGAGAGAGCTCCTGACGGATGAATAGGTCCTCAGAGAGCCAGATAGAACTGCACTGGGGTGTGCCTGAGCCTTAGGATGAGCACCTGAAGGATCAGGGCCCATGAGAGCTAAGAAAGTCCTTGAGAAGTGGCGATGGGTGCGAGGAATACTGAGGGCCAACCTCAGAGATAGGATATCCATCATAGTCATAAATACTGCCAAGGACACAGACCAGCGATAGCTGTGATGACGGTCGCTCCAGCGATGCCAGTTGTTTCGCCCTGGTGTGTACCAGGGTGTCATCGGTTAAGCAAAAAAATAATAATAATTTGCGGGGAGCTGTGTGCTGAGCATAGCTGGTCAGGCATGTTGCTAACTCCTCTCTGTCCCCAACTTTTGCACTTAATTTTCCCCACTGGTATTCATGCCTCATTTTGAGAACGTGACGGTGTTGAAAAGGCACATCAATGTGAGCTTACTCTTATCATGAACACCCTCCCTATTAAACTATGTCTGAACTTAGCGGATAACAGAAAGGAGCAATTCTGTTCATGCAGATGAGTGCTGCTATTTTGAATCAATCCAATAAAATTCCTACCTTCATTAGATATGTATTTATGTCCCATTTAATTCCGTAATTGGTTTTCCTTTCCTTTGTGTTATAAACATAGGGTCCCTCAGTAGGTAGGGCTTTTCAGGTGTTCGTCCCTCCCACCAGACTAAATCATTGATACGCCACTGCTGAGGTCGCTGGGATTCGAACCACACCTGATATTTGTCGTGGAGTCCCACTCCGCCTGGCCAGAGGCCAGAGGATGGCGAGGGCCAAGTAACATCTGTGGACCGTAAGGTGCTGGTTCTGACAGGATCCCCCGGGATCCCACTGGTGTTCTGTGGGGTTGAGATATTCAGGTGCACGGAGGGCCCGAACAAGCCAATGGTGACGGCGAACCAGGCGACGGCCCGGTTAAAGTCGGGCATGTTGAGATGACTCAAGGCCGTCTTGAGGTGACAAAGGTCGGCAGGCGTGGTGAGGGCACGTGAGCGGCGTAGGCGACAGGTGCGCATGCGTACCTTTACACATAGGCACATTTGTGGGTACTTACATTTGTGCTTGCGCACCTTTGAATGTATATACATTTATGCTAACGTGCATTTGCGTATAAGTTCATTTGCGCTTGCCTACATTTGAGCATACGTACCTTTGTGCTTACTTACACTTGCGTTTTCATACATTTGGGTTACGTATAACTGAATATGCATACATTTTTTTTCATGTAATTTTGTTGTTGCGTACATCCATTCCGCTTACGTACATTTGTACATATATACATTTGCGCATGCGTGCATTTGTGCTTACATAGTCTTACATTGTATGTACATTTGCGCTTGGGCACATTTGCGTATAAGTACATTTGCGCTTACGTACATTTACTCATACGTACACGTGCGCTTTCAGACATTTGGGTTACCTAAAGCTGAATTTCCATATATTTGGTATTACGTAAATTTGCGGTTACGTACGATTGCACATACGGGCATTTGCCTATACATACTTTTGGGAATACGTACATTTGCACTTACGTACATTTGCGCTCAAGGTACATTTGCACATACGTACATGTATGCATACGTGCACGTGCGCTTTCATACACTTCGAATACGTAAAGCTGTATTTACATACATTTGCCTTTACGTAATTTTGCTGTTACGTACATTTGCGCATACGTACTTTTGCGCTTGCGTACACGTGCGCTTTCAGACATTTGGGTTACCTATAGCTGTATTTCCATATATTTGCTATCACGTAAATTTGCGGTTACGTACAATTGCGCATACGGGCCTATACATACTTTTGCCAATACGTACATTTGCACTTACGTACATTTGCGCTCAAGTGCATTTACACATACGTAAATGTACAGATACGTACACGTGCGCTTTCATACACTTCGATTACGTAAAGCTGTATCTGTGTACATTTGTCCTGACGTACTTTTGCGGTTACGTACATTTGCGCATACATACTTTTGAGCTTACGTACATTTGCGCTTACGTACATTTGCGCATACAGACTTTTGCGCACGTACATTTGCGCTTATGTACATTTGCGCATGCGTACTTTTGCGCATACGTACATTTGCGCTTACGTACTTTTGCGCATACGTGCATTTGCGCATACGTACTTTTGCGCATACGTACATTTGTGCTTACATACATTTGCGCTTACGTACATTTGCGCATACGTACATTTGCACATACGTACATTTGCCATACGTACATTTGCGCTTACGTACATTAGCCATACGTACATCTGCGATTACATACAATTGCCATACGTACATCTGCGCTTACGTACATTTGCTTACGTACATTTGCGTACGTACATCTGCCATACGTACAATTGTCCTTACGTACATTTGTCCTAGAATCAGCCTACTATTGAACCATGGGCATCATCTTTTCAAAAAAACCGACACGAAGAAAAAGTCCTATCACGTTTACGCATCGGCCATACTTTTCTTACCCATCGATATATATACACGGCTTCACCTCGACCTACATGCCCATCATGCAATACATATCTTACAGTTCCACATATTCTCCTTCATTGTCAGAAGTGCCAAGGCCCACGAAAAACACTGACGGATTTTTGCCATACACACAAAATTCTTTGTAATCTGCCTACACTATTAGGGGATGATCATCCAATTCTCATCAAACTACTTTTAGATTTTCTCCGCAATACAAATCTGTTCCAAGATTTATAAACTTAATTATTTAGCATAACACAATATACATTTTCTCATTATGGCACGAAATGGCCTGAGGAGGCCGAAGTGTCGAACCCAACAAAAGGAAAGGAAAAAAGAAGCGCTACTCGGGACCTACGATGCCAACGAAGCCAAACGCAATGCGCCTGTACCTTACACCCGTGCCCATGTTAATACATCTTACACCCGTACGCAGGTCAATACATCTTACACCTGACCCAGGTCAATACATCTTACACCTGCACCCAGGTTAATGCATCTTGCACCTGTACCCAGGTCAATAAATTTGACACTCGTACCCAGGTCAATAAATTGTACACCAGTACGCAGGTAAGTATATCTTGCACCAGCACCCAGGGCAATATATATTGCACCTACTTGTACGCAGGTCAATGCATCTTATACCCGTATCTAGGCCAATACACTTAAACGTGTACCCATGTCAATACATCCTACACCCGTACCCATGTCAATGCATCCTGCACCTTCCCGCATACAGGTCAATACATCCTACACCAAAACCCAAGTCAATACTTCTTACACCCGCACCCAGGTCAATGCATCTTACACCTGACCCAGGTCAATGCATCTTACACCTGTACGCAGGTCTGTAGTTAAATAAAAAATACATAGGGGTAAAAGTACTGAAGGCAAATACATACTTCTGTTAATAAGTCGTCGCGAACTTTATATTCTTATTATTATTATTATTAGCATTATTATTATTATGATTATTATTATTATTATTATTATTATCTTATTAAGGGGTTGCATACAAGTGTTTTGAGGACTCATTTTTACTTTCCCTTTCGACAAAGACTGTGCTTAAACGGTAGCGCTGAAAGGAAGCAGAGTAGCATAAATGAATACTCTGTGAGTTGATTAATGTCACGATGTCAATGTTGGTACATGTGTTGGTGCATATGTTGGTGCATTGGTTGAGGAATAGGCTGGTGCACACGTTTAGGAACTTCGTGACAATCCGATTTTAGGCCATTTTTTCAGTCAACGTCATTGTATAAATGGCTAAAATCGGATAAAGCGGGTAGTTCAGCCAGTAGGGACTGGATTTGTACGCTTGGGCCATCGAAAATCGCACCAGGGCCTCTGAAAATCACATTGGGAGCCCAAAAATCGTTCCGGGGACCCAAAAAATTGTGCCAAGGGCTAAAAAAGTTGGACAGGGGCCCATGGAAATACTGCTGGGGCCTCCAAAAGGTCACGCCGGGCCCAAGAAAAGTCGCGCCGGGGCCCCGCAAATCACACCGGGGCCTCAAAGGTCGGACGGGGGGGGCGCTGGAAATCACACTGGGACCTAAGAAGTCTCGCTGAGGCCCCTGGAAATGATACTAGGGCCCAAAAGGGCGGACCGGAGCCCCTGGAAATCGCTCTGGGTCTCCGGCAAAATGTCGGACCGGAGCCCAAGAAAATCACGCTGGGGGCCTCAAAAGTTCGCACCTGGGCCTTGAAAATCACGCTGGGGACCAAAAAGAAGTACCGGAGTCCCTTAATACGCACCCTGGAGGGCCTCTGAAATTTCCGCGCACTGGAGGGGGGGGATCCCACCCCCTAAGATCTCGGCTCCTATTAAAGCTGGAGGAACGAAATTCGCCGGGTGGATGGGTACGGTAGTGAACTCTATTGTGTGCAAACTTCATTACCTTAGGTCAATATCTTCAAGGTCAAATGAAGTCACATTTGTAAAAAAAATTATTTTGCGTGGCTTGGCTTGTCATTGTTATGGATCGCTGTAATTGTGTTTAAATGCTCCAAAATGTGCATCAATGATGTTTTGGACATTACTAATGATGCAATACAGATGCTAGACCCGACATTTGACCTCAGGTTACTTATATAGCAGCACTTTATCAGGTCAGTTACCTGTTCCAGTTACCGGAACCGGGCCGCCCGCCCGACTGCTCCGTCGGGCAGCTCGGCGCAATCGGCTCCGCGAAGAAAGGAGTGAAGTACATGAATAAAGTATTGAAACGCAATGACAAACAGTACAAATGACAAACAGTAGTGCATTTATGACAACATTCCAGTTGATCAAGTTTGGTTCCATTAAGCTGTCATGAACTTCACCTGACTTAACCTCGGTGACCTAACATGACCTTGAAGCTATATAGCATATAAATATACATCAAACAAGTCGCTAGTGTTGCCAAGAACACTTCCCTTTTGCGAACATGCAGGAAGCGCATCAGCGCCGATTTTTGTGGTCTGGCGCTAGGAGATGTTTTTATTTTAACGGCCCCTAACTTGAAAAAATGTAAGCCGATTTCCATTTTCTTCCTTTAAACGACGCGCCGGTCATTTCTAAGCAGGTACGCAGAAAATCGCGTATATGGACCGGTAAAATATGCAGTTATGTACGAAAAACTGGAGGTGTGGGCGGATTTCGACCACCCCCTCCAGTGCGCGTGTTAAAATCACGATGGGGGTCCAAAAAAAACACGGACTGAGCCCCTGAAAATCACCGTGGGTCCAAAAGATCACGCCGGGCCATTGAAAATCGCGCTGGGGATTCCAAAACGTCGCACAGAGGTCTGTGGAAATCACGAAATAAAAAAATCACGAAGAACGAAAATCAAGATGAAATGATCGAATATGCCTGTTTTCGGGGCAACGAAAAAAACAGTCCGGACATGAAAAATAATTATGGGGAGTCAACAATCCCTCCAAGACACGAAAACTTGTTGAGGCCACTAAAAGGCGCCAGGGATCCCAACAAATGACGACGGGGCCCCCAAAAATCCAACTTAGACCAAAAGACGTCGCATCGCTTAACTTGAAAATCACATTGGGGCCACAAAAAATCGATTCGAGGCCTCATATGCCCCAAAAATCAATTCCTACCCTGAATGTCACTTTGCGGCCACAAAAATTGCGTCAAAGACCAAAAATGCCAGGGAAAAGAACCGTGCTGGGGCGAAGACAAAAATCATCGGGAGCCCTAAGAATCGTACCGGGCCCAACAATACCGCACGGGGGACTTGCGAAAATTGCAACTCTACACCAAATAATCAGGAAGAGACTCCATCGAATCAATCCCAGCACCGAAAAATGTAGAACAGGTCCCGAAAGAAAGTTCTCCGAATGGCCTTTCGACTATGAAGGGTGCCACCGGTCGAAAAACCTAGTTGAGCAGTGCGGCTGCTCAACGATTTTTTTGTGGAGTACCGAAGAGGCAAATGCCCGCCCCCCCCACCCCACAAATGGGTGGGCTCCCAAGAATCGCGCCGGGGTACCCACAAATCTCTCTGGGGCCCCAGATTCGCGTCATGGGCCCCAAACTTCGCATAAGCAGCTCTAAATAAATACAGCGAACACCACAAAACCAGCGGAGGCCCCAAAATTCGCGCCTGGGCCCGCCAAAATCGCGCTGGGGCACTGTTAAGCACAACTCGCTCAGCAAACTCGTGCCGAACGCCGAAAAATCGTATGCCGAAAATAAATCGTACGCCGAAAAATCGCAGCCGGACACGAAAATATTGCGCCGGTGCCCGAAAAAACTAGTCCGGGACTCGCACTCCAAAAAATCACAAGAAGTCACCAAAAATTTCGTCGAGCCCAGAAAAATAGCGACCGGTCTCCGGAGCCACGTGCCTGAGGCCTAAAAGTTGCGCCGGATATGCCGAACAATATATACCGAAGTACTCAAATTCGTGCTGGGGTCCCACAAATGTGCGTCAGGAGTCCAAAAGGAACCCAGCAGAGCAATAAGCGTACGAGAGGCCAAAACATGCATCTTGTCGTCCAAGCCGTACCGAGTCTCGCAAAAAAACGGAGTGGTTAAGACATGCGTTGCAGCTCTAAATAAACACAACTGGAGCTCTAAAAAAACACAACGGAGCCATGGGACCGCATGGGGCTTAACAATCAAGCCGGGGGCTAAAAAAGCGACATGGTCCGAAAAAAACAACGAAAGGACCGGACACTAAATAAACATCGGGATCTTCGAAAACGCACCGGTACCGAACAAATGTCGTCCATGGAAATAAATCAACAAAACCCTAAAGCAAAAGAAACAACGGCAAACAAGAGCCGAGGTCTAAAAAATGTGCTGCACCCCTGACAAAAATTGGCTGGAGCCTTAAAGCACATCCATGGACAAAGAAAAACGCAACGGTCCCAAAAAAGATCACCTATCTAGGGCCTCGGTTCGGCAGCCAATCTGGGAGCGTATTTAACCAAATATATTGGGTGCAACAAAGCTCAGCGTATATCCGGATTTCTGAACCAACATAAAATGTGGTAAGAAAACTCGAATTTAATTAATCGAATTTTCCCCACGAACCCTCGTACGAACCATTTCACAAGCATATGCTTGTGGAATGGACACAAGGCCATCATGTGGCAGCAATTAACAAAATGTAGGAGGCCTGGAATAAACCGGAGGATCGCATGAAGTGTGGCGAATGTGCCGAATGCACAAGGCGGGTGTGCACGTGCAGGAACGTTTGACGCCTTGATGACTGCGTTATCTTCAATGGCCGAAATTGGATTTTTGTCCATGTTTAAGTTATTTGTAAAAGTGTAATTTCAGCAGTGTCAGGTGACTTATCAAGGGACACCAGAATAAAAAAAAGCATTCGAACAGGATGGGGTGGGGGTTAGGGTTGGAATCTGGTGAATCAGAAACGATGGTGGTAAATTAGATTGCTTCCACATGATAACTTAGTTAGTCACTATGATTTTACTTGAAAAATAAAATAAAATGAGCCCCCTTGTAAGTGGATGAAAACCGGGGACGAAATGGGTGCGAGTGGCCCCCTCCGGATCCGTCCCCCTAGCGCAAATCCTAGGTACACTACTGGTAGCTACACAATGTATTAGTAGTAACCCACCACCACCAAAAAACAAAACAAAAACAAAACAAACAAAAAAAAAAAAAAAA
This sequence comes from Ashinkailepas kermadecensis, assembly GCA_034440615.1. Taxonomy (NCBI): domain Eukaryota; kingdom Metazoa; phylum Arthropoda; class Thecostraca; family Neolepadidae; genus Ashinkailepas; species Ashinkailepas kermadecensis. Next base: position 69,086 of record JAOTOM010001731.1, on the reverse strand, counting down.
CGGAGAAGCTGAGCGCTTGTCGGCATCACAGATATTTAACAGTGTATTTGGTTGGTTATTTGGGCTTAAGGGCGCATCGACTGCGTTGGTCATACAGCGCCCATAACAGTGTATTTAATATGCCTCTGTACATGATTGTCAACAAAATGACATTTTATTTAATCTTAAACATAAAGAAGTAGTACAGCCAGTCACGGCCATGAATTCAAACGGCCACCAAATGAATGCATCTTGCCAGCTCTGCCATTCGGTACCTGTCCGGCACCGCCGGTACCTGTCCAGCACCGCCGGTACCTGTCCGACACCGCCGGTACCTGTCCGACACCGCCGGTACCTGTCCGCGAAACGGCCTGTACTTGTCCGGAACCGTCGGTATAGATGCTACAGATGTTGGGCATAGATCTGGACAAAGATAGTCAAACTTTGCTGTGAATTGTGTAATCAAAATAACAAATTTTATACATGCAACGTGCACAACAGCACATAACACAACGTTTTTGCAGAACGTAACAACACCACACAGACTGCAAACGAGGTGACGAAATCCGGATGCCGTTCCGGATCCGGATCCGGTGTGGATCTACCATCTGGATCCGGATCCACCGCCTAGAACGCACCCACGCACCGGGGAAAAATGTCAAAACAAAATCTTGACTTGAAATGCCAGCACGCTGCTTCCATGCGGTCCAGAGCTCCGACTTCCACACACTGGCGGCTGGCGCTAGGGGTCGTCGGTCGACGACTGCGACGACCGACGCCAGTGCCGGCTCCGTTCAGTCTGCAGCGGCCACCTCCAGTGGCCAGCCTGCATCAGCCCGCCTGCAACGGTACGGTACTACTACTGGCCACAGCAGCCAGTTGAACCGCGCAACGCTTCGCCGGTGCACCGCGGGCACCGGCGGCCCGCGCGCTTCGAGCGGGCGCAATCGCGCATCGGGCAGAGTGGCAACACAACCGAGACGCCACGCCGTCGCCGCCGCCGCCCAAAGGCAGAAAAGCGTACGTCCACGTTTGGGTGAGCGCACTTTTCGTCCCAGCGCTTCTGACCACCTCGCAGCGTTAGTTATTTGGGTTTTAGGGCGCCTCGACACAAATTGTGATCATTTAGCGACCAGCTCGAATCGATGCAGGCGGTAATCGCAGCATTTCCCGGTTGAATTGCGTCCTTGTACACCGTCGACATGGAGGCGTGTGTTCCGATGCACGCACAATGAACTTAAGCTTTTCTTCCTTTGAACGGCAGATCGACCCCCGACCGCGTTCCGGAGATCACGGTGGCCACTCGCCGCTGCTCACACCGGCGTGTCGGGTCAGCGAGTCGCACTGCAACAAGGGTTGGCGGCTGGTGTGCGAGCGCTTCACAAACGTTCGTGGTCGCGTTCTTCAGCGGAAGATTCTCGATCCAGGCCGGTCGGGCGCGACACTAGCGCCACGCTGCGCCGCGGCCGCAAACCGCGGTTCGCACAGCGTTCACTCGGCGGCGCCACAGTTCAGTCACAGTCGTCCGGTTCGCGTCGAAACACTGGCTCCGCGCTGCGTCTCCGGCGTAGGCTTCGGTTCGCGCGACTCTCGCTGGGCGGCGCCACAAGGCAGCACGACTGACGTGGCCACCGCCAGACGGCAGCACTACACCTGACAGAGCCACCGCCAGACGGCAGCACTACAGCCGACAGGGTCACCGCCAGACGGCAGCACCACACCGGACAGAGCCACCGCCAGACGGCAGCACTACAGCCGACAGAGCCAACGCCAGACGACAGAGTCACCGCCAGACGGCAGCACTACAGCCGACAGGGTCACCGCCAGACGTCAGCACTACAGCCGACAGGGTCACCGCCAGACGGCAGCACCACAGCCGACAGGGTCACCGCCAGACGGCAGAACTACAGCCAACAGAGCCACCGCCAGACGACAGCCGACAGAGCCACCGCCAGACGGCAGCACTACACCGGACAGAGCCACCGCCAGATGGCAGCACTACAACACCACGAACTCGTCTTCGGTGTCGGTGGAGAGTCGGCCGGTCGCCGAGTCGAAGTCGAACGAAGCGGCCGCCTCAGTCGGCGAGTCGTAGTCGGTCTGCCAGGAGGGCCGCTTATCGCAGAGCTGGCGGACACAGCCCGGCACAGGTCGGGTCAGGTCACCGCGGCTTTTCTTAAGTCGGAAGAGGGAGGGTGTTATTTTGGTGCAGTCTAAATCACAAAATCATCAGACCGGATTCGCATTCAAACCTCTTATTTCAGAACAAAGCAGATTGCCAACAACGCAATTGATTCATTATTTGGGCTTAATTTGGGCATTATTTGGGCTTCATTATTTGGGCGCGACGACTACAGTGTCATTCGGCACCCACCACTAACAACGCAACATACCACCCGTTTTTATTGTTCTTTTTCCGACATAGAACACTCCATGAACTCAGGATAAATGCCACTAACGGGACACATGTCATCGTGGCAAGCAACCCGTCAGCAAATCACAAGGAAGTTAATCAAAACATGTCAAATCCGTCCGAAAATTCACCATACAGCCTCTTGTGCATTCGCTATCACTCTCACGCCCCAGGTTCCAGACACCTGGTGTCAATGGCGAGATACCGTCCCACCCCACACGCCCGTCTTCGCCTCATCTCTTTACCGCGTTTCGTTTTGACGACAGGGGGTCACACCCCCCCCCCCCCTCCACATGCGAGTGGCAAAATGCCGCAAAGTCAACCCACCGAGTACCTCTTACCTCGAACATGGGGTGATTCTCGTTGTCTATCGGTAGACGCTCACCGAGCACCTCTCACCTCAAACATGGGGTGCTTCTCGTTGTCTACCAGCAGACGCTGAATGTGCTCGCAGAGCGAGTCGAACTCCGTCTCCGCGGCACAGAAGAACGCCACGGCCAGCGACGGATCCAGCGAGGTGATCTTCATGAAGCTCGGCTGGCTGCTGTGGTAGCTCAGGTCCGCCTCCCGCTCTTCGTCCGTCCTCTGTCGACGTCGGGTCGGGTCAGATGAGGCCACGTGTGTCAGGTCACGAAGCTGGACTGGACGGGACCAGGTCAAATCGAGGTCAGGTCAGGTATTTATATTTATATATATACATATATATATATATATGTGTGTATATATACATTTACATACATACATACAATAATGACAATATACTGCGTGTAAGCTATACGAAAGATAGTGTACTGCAATGACAATAATGAACAGGTCAGCAAGTTGAGCATTGATCGATCCGAACCATTTGACCTGACCTAACCTGACCTTTCAGCGCACGTCTGGCTGGTCGCTGACCCAAGCCTTCGCCGACCGCTAAGCCGGTCTTCGGCTGTGGCCCAAGTGAAATAGTCTTGACTGACCTTGGTTGATCTTTAATCCGACCTCAGCTGCCGGTTGGGAGGTGTGACCTGGACTGACCTTTGATCCGATCTCATCTGCCGATTGGTTGTTGTGACATGGACTGACCTTTCACCGAACCTCAGCTGCCGGTTGGATCATGTGACCTGGAAACGACCTTTGACTCGACCTCAGCTGCCGGCTGGGTAGTGTAGCCTGGACTGACCTTCGACTCGACCTCCGCTGCTGGGTGAAAGGTGTGACCTGGACTGACCTCAGCTGCCGGCCGGGTGGTGTGACCTGGACTGACCTTTGACCCGACATCAGCTGCAGGTTGGGTGGTGTGGGGGTCCAGGTACACCAGGCGGTCACCAACACAGCCGACGAAGTACAGTGCGTGGTTGGGAGTGCCGCCTGCGATGGGTCCGGGCAGGTCAAGACAGGTCAGTCAGCGAAATGGAGTCAATGACAGCATAGACTGTTGGCTATAGTACCAATAATAGATAAATCGACCCGAGTGAGCTTTAAAACAACGTTTTTAACTAGAACAATAGTTTTTTCTCTCTCCAAATTTCAGTAGACAAACGATGACTCTAAATTTTCCTATGGCCAAATGTGCAACTTTTAATGTGCTCGGGTTCACGGCAGGTCACGCAACCTCGGGTCACGGAGTCGCTTGGTAAATGCAAGGAAATCGGACATAATGGCACAGCTAGATTTATGTCACCCCTCTGAATTCAACTTGTACAGATTATTGATATGCAATGCTTTTTAATGGAGACATGAGCATTCAAAGACACCAAACCATGCAGGGTAACCTCACACAAATCATTGCGGCAATATCACAATTATTATTGAGCTTAATTATATGATTAAAATTAAACTCCAAACCGTTCCTCTGGGGAGCTCAAACTTCCACAGCTGGATTCGGTGTCAAAGACAACCATCTAAGCTTATTCATGTTCACATGAAACATTTGGGCATCAAACTGTCATTTTAACGGCGGATTTATCAATCAATCAATTGTCATCTTATCAATCAACTGTCATTTTAACGACGGATTTATCAACAAATCAATTGTCATCTTATCAACCAACTGTCATTTTAACGGCGGATTTATCAACAAATTAATCGTCATCTTATCAACCAACTGTCATTTTAACGACGGATTTATCAATCAATCAATTGTCATCTTATCAACCAACTGTCATTTTAACGGCCGATTATATCAACAAATCGAACCGTCATCTTATCAACCGTCATTTTAACGGCGGATTTATAAATCAATCCCCCAATTGTCATCTTATCAATCAACTGTCATTTTAATGGCGGATTTATCAACAAATCAACTGTCTTTTTAACGGCAGAGTGTCTCGGACACGCCGACGTGCCCCCCCTTCTCTCTTCTCTCTCTCTCTCTCTCTCTCTCTCTCTCTCTCTCTCTCTCTCTCTCTCTCTCTCTCTCTCTCTCTCTCTCTCTCTCTCTCTCTCTCTCTCTCTCTCTCTCTCTCTCTCCCTCTCTCTCACCGATGATGCCGAGCACGTGCGGCACCGTGAAGCAGGCGCGCACGCCCGACACGTACACGGCGTTCAGCTCGCTCAGGCCGAGTCGCAGCGGCACCATCAGCAGCAGCGGCCGCCACACGCCGTCGGCGCCGACACACTCGCGCACCACCTCGTCGCGCACCTGTGTGTCGGGGCGGACCGAGGTCAGCAGCAGCGCACGGTAGAGGTCACACCAGTAGAGCTGGTGACTGTGTCAGAGTGGGCCGTGGTCAGTAGCAGCCGTGAGGTCACACCAGTGACTGTGACTGTCGCGGGCCGGCAGCACAGCCCGGTGAGGCACACCAGTAGAACTGGTGACTGTGCAGAGTGGGCCGTGGTCAGCAGCAGCGCACGGTGAGGTCACACCAGTAACTGGTGACTGTGTCAGAGTGGGCCGTGGTCAGCAGCAGCGCACGGTAGAGGTCACACCAGTGAACTGGTGACTGTGTCGGGGCGGCCGAGGTCAGCGCAGCGCACGGTGAGGTCACACCAGTAGAACTGGTGACTGTGTCAGAGTGGGCCGTGGTCAGCAGTAGCACACGGTAGAGGTCACACCAGTACACTGGTGACTGTGTCAGAGTGGGCCGTGGTCAGCAGTAGCGCACGGTAGGGGTCACACCAGTACAGCTGGTGACTGTGTCAGAGTGGGCCGTGGTCAGCAGTAGCGCACGGTAGGGGTCACACCAGTAGAACTGGTGACTGTGTCAGAGTGGGCCGTGGTCAGCAGCAGCGCACGGTAGAGGTCACACCAGTAGAACTGGTGACTGTGTCAGGCGGGCCGAGGTCAGCAGCAGCGCACGGTAGAGGTCACACCAGTAGAACTGGTGACTGTGTCAGAGTGGGCCGTGGTCAGCAGTAGCACACGGTAGAGGTCACACAGTACAGCTGGTGACTGTGTCAAGTGGGCCGAGGTCAGCAGTAGCACACGGTAGAGGTCACACCAGTACAGCTGGCGACTGTGTCAGAGTGGGCCGTGGTCAGCAGTAGCACACGGTAGGGGTCACACAAGTAGACCTGGTACTGTGTCAGAGTGGGCCGTGGTCAGCAGTAGCACACGGTAGACGTCACACCAGTAGAGCTGGTACTGTCAGAGTGGGCCGTGGTCAGCAGTAGCACACGGTAGAGGTCACACCAGTAGACCTGGTGACTGTGTCAGAGTGGGCCGTGGTCAGCAGTAGCACACGGTAGAGGTCACACCAGTACAGCTGGTGACTGTGTCAGAGTGGGCCGTGGTCAGCAGTAGCACACGGTAGAGGTCACACCAGTACACCTGGTGACTGTGTCAGAGTGGGCCGTGGTCAGCAGTAGCACACGGTAGAGGTCACACCAGTAGACCTGGTGACTGTGTCAGAGTGGGCCGTGGTCAGCAGTAGCACACGGTAGAGGTCACACCAGTACAGCTGGTGACTGTGTCAGAGTGGGCCGTGGTCAGCAGTAGCACACGGTAGAGGTCACACCAGTACACCTGGTGACTGTGTCAGAGTGGGCCGTGGTCAGCAGTAGCACACGGTAGAGGTCACACCAGTACAGCTGGTGACTGTGTCAGAGTGGGCCGTGGTCAGCAGTAGCACGGTAGGGTCACACCAGTAAACCTGGTGACTGTGCAGAGTGGGCCGTGGTCAGCAGCAGCACACGGTAGAGGTCACACCAGTACAGCTGGTGACTGTGTCAGAGTGGGCCGTGGTCAGCAGTAGCACATGGTAGGGGTCACACCAGTAGACCTGGTGACTGTGTCAGAGTGGGCCGTGGTCAGCAGCAGCACACGGTAGGGTCACACCAGTAGACCTGGTGACTGTCAGAGTGGGCCGTGGTCAGCAGTAGCACACGGTAGAGGTCACACGAGAAGACCTGGTGACTGTCAGAGGGCTGTGGTCAGCAGTAGCACACGGTAGGGGTCACACCAGTAGACCTGGTGACTGTGTCAGAGTGGGCCGAGGTCAGCAGTAGCACACGGTAGAGGTCACACGAGAAGACCTGGTGACTGTCAGAGTGGGCTGTGGTCAGCAGTAGCACACGTAGGGGTCACACCAGTAGACCTGGTGACTGTGTCAGAGCGGGCCGAGGTCAGCAGTAGCACACGGTAGAGGTCACACGAGAAGACCTGGTGACTGTCAGAGTGGGCTGTGGTCAGCAGTAGCACACGGTAGAGGTCACACCAGTAGAACTGGTGACTGTGTCAGAGTGGGCCGTGGTCAGCAGTAGCACACGGTAGAGGTCACACGAGAAGACCTGGTGACTGTCAGAGTGGGCTGTGGTCAGCAGTAGCACACGGTAGAGGTCACACCAGTAGAACTGGTGACTGTGTCAGAGTGGGCCGTGGTCAGCAGCAGCACACGGTGGAGGTCACACCAGTAGAACTGGTGACTGTGTCAGAGTGGGCCGTGGTCAGTAGTAGCACACGGTAGAGGTCACACCAGCAGAGCCGGTGACTGTGTCAGTCGCCGATCGTCCGGCACACCGGAGAAGTCATCAGAAGCGCTGCAAGTGTGGGACGCACGGATAATTGAGCTTCGAAAGGGACCAGCAGACGCGTCCCCAGCAGACAATATCCATCCCAAAAATACCCAGCAGAAATATCCATCAGAAAACGCCCGGCAGCCAACACCCACAGACAGCACGCAGCAGACAATACCCGGCACACAACACCTGGCAGACAGCAGGTTACTCAGCAGGCAACGCCCACCAGACAATACTGAACAGACAGTACCCATCAGATGCCAGCAGACAATACCCACAGAGAACATCCTGCAAATAACACTTGACAGATAATAACCACAAGGCAGCAACCAGCAGACAATGCCCATCACACTCCAGAGTCGGGGAAAATAAACAGTTCCAGAATGCTTGGCACCCATAACATTATCTTGCCCAGAAAATTATCTTCGCATTTTTACCGTTTGGACGCAGAATGGCGCTATTTGACAATCAAATGCTCTGTGATTAAGTGCACAATGCTCACTGGAAACCGCAAACTGAGATACTTAGTTAGCTGGTTATTTGAGTTTAAGGGCGCTTCGACCACAGCGAAACCGCGATTCTGATGTCACAAGTTTGAAGACAGCTATCGTCTCACTATTGGACTACCGCAAAATTTCCTCTCCACATCCACGACTACAGAGCACAAGTCTTACACTGAACAACACCCACCAGACACGAGTCCATGGCCACGTGCAGCACCGGCCGCATCCACGTGTCGTGCGCGGCCACGTGGCGCAGCGTTTGCGCCACGGTGTTGGGGCCGAACCACGTGCCGACCGGCTTGTGCGCCACCCGCTCGCCGGTGAGCGCGATCTGGTGGATCGAGTAAGGCGCCTGCGGCACAGGCGCGTCGCCGGGTCACAGCAGGTCGGGTCAGGTCATTGGTGTTTCAGATCAGGTCATTGGTGTCTCACATCAGGTCATTGGTGTTTCACATCAGATCACTGGTGTCTCACATCAGGTCATTTGTGTCTCACATCAGGTCATTTGTGTCTCACATCAGGTCATTTGTGTCTCACATCAGGTCATTTGTGTCTCACATCAGGTCATTTGTGTCTCACATCAGGTCATTGGTGTCTCACATCAGGTCATTTGTGTTTCACACGCAGCAGTGCCGGCTGTTGTCTTCGCCGGACCGGTGCGGCCGAGTTGAAGTGTGTGTGTGTGTGTGTGTGAGCGTGGTGTGGTATCGCCAGCTCCGTCTAGAGAGCCGCTGATCCGGTCGAGACGGTCTGCGTTGGTAACACGGTCACAAAGTCACACGGTCACACAACAGTCACACGGTCACACAGTCACACGGTCACACAGTCACACAGTCACACGGTCACACAGTCACACAGTCACACACACGGTCACACGGTCACACGGTCACACAGTCACACGGTCACACAGTCACACGGTCACACGGTCACACGGTCACACAGTCACACGGTCACACGGTCACACGGTCACACGGTCACACAGTCACACGGTCACACAGTCACACGGTCACACAGTCACACGGTCACACAGTCACACGGTCACACACAAGTCACACTCACACGTCACACGGTCACACGGTCACACGGTCACACAGTCACACGGTCACACAGTCACACGGTCACACGGTCACATGGTCACACAGTCACACGGTCACACGGTCACACGGTCACACGGGCCACTGCCAGCCACCGCTGTGTGACTGTTAGGGACTAGACATGAAGACATCATACAGACTCATCAAGAAGCACGACGTCAATGCTTCTTGGGCAGGGATGTCGATTCAGTGTTCAGAAAGTGGTTATATTCCACCCTGTTTCACCCAATAATTTATCACTGCAACACGCCTGACCAGCGGGCCGCCAAGCGTCAGCAGCAGTGTTAAAATAGTGGTCTTTTGTTAGGTATTAGATGTCGAAAAGAGCACAGTAAGATGTCCAAGCTCGCTATAGAAACGATGTCGCTTGACATAACTTCTTCGAACACAATTTTGATCCAACAGCGTACTCAAACGTGCATATTTTTCCTTTCATTCGAGATACCTGTGTTGGGGACAACTATTTTAGCGATAACGATGCAAAATAACCATCCTTATCAACTGATATTGTTTAGCAGACCACATCACAGGCAATCCTTCTACCTGGAATTGTGCTAAGAGATGTTCATGTATCATGATCTGCAATGGTGAGCACAGGCACGATACCGATCAACAAGGTACTGTTAGAAATTAGACATGAAGACTTCATGAAGACTCATCACGAAGCACGACATCGATACTTCGCTGGGAGGGATGCCGATTCAGTGTTCAGAAAGTGGTGTATTCCACCATATTTCACGAACAACGTATCGCCGTCTCACGCCGACTGGCTGCGGCTCGGCTCGAAAAATCCGACCGACGGCGGGATTCGAACGCACGCCGCGCCGCCTCGGCAGCACGCGCCCCGGGCGCCGCACCTGCGGCCGGTCGGCGAACATGGCCATCAGCGCCACGTAGGCCGGCTCGGCGGCGGCCGGCAGCCAGCGCCAGCTGCGGCCCAGCGCGTGCCGCAGCAGCGCCTCGGCCACCAGCATCTGGCCGCAGCGCAGCATACAGCCCCAGCCGCGGTCACTGCAGGGGCCCTCGTCGCCGATCTCGGGGAAGCCGCGCCTGCAGCAGGGGGCACACAGCAACTGTCACTGCACAGACACAGCAACCGGCAATATGGCCACAGCAACTGTCAGTATGACCACAGCAACTGTCACTGCACAGGCACGGCAACTATCAGCATGGCCACAGCAACTGTCAGCATAGACACAGCAACTGTCAGCACAAACACAGCAACTGTCACCACACAGGCATATCAACTGTCAGCACAGGCACAGCAACTGTCAGCATAAACACAGCAACTGTCAGCATAAACACAGCAACTGTCAGCATGGCCACAGCAACTGTCAGCATGACCACAGCAACTGTCAGCATGGCTACAGCAACTGTCAGCACGGCCACAGAAGCTGTCAGCATAAACACAGCAACTGTCAGCACAGACACAGCAACTGTCAGCACAGCCACAGCAACTGTTAGCACAGACACAGCAACTGTCACTGCACAGTCATATCAACTGTCAGTAAGCAACTGTAAGCACAGGCACAGCAACTGTCAGTATGGCTACAGCAACTGTCAGTATGGCCACATCAACTGTCAGCACGGCCACAACCGCAGGCACACACCGACTATCACGTGCACAAGGACTGCCAATACAGGTCCAGGGGCACATAAGCTGCAGTACACATGCACATAGACTGTGATTAGATGCACAGGGACATATGAGCTGCCAATACAGGCACTGGCACACAGGGACTGTCAACATAGGCACAGGCACACAGTGATTGTCAATACAGGCACAGGCACACAGTGACTGTCAATAAAGGCACAGGCGCACATCTATTGTTTTGGGGTAGCCAACTAGTTTGCTTGTCACATATATATATATATATATATATATATATATATATATATATATATATATATATATATATATATATATATATATATATATATATATTGTTAATTTGTTTCTTATTTGGCCAGTAAGTTATTGTATTAGTCAAGTATTTTAACAATTAGTCAGCTAGTTAGCTGTTCGTTCCTAAGTTAGCTCTCCATATATTTATTCAGCCCATTAGTTAGCTAGATGATGCACTCACCAAACTGACTACGTCAAACATATTTTGAACAGACCTAGACATGATCATGTATTATCATGCCAGAAGAGACCACATCCAGACCAGACCAAACAGGACGAACCAACAGATGGCATCCACTGTCTCACCAGACGGCCACCGACCTGCAGGTGGACCACACCAGACCGGACCACATCCACTGTCTCACCAGACGGCCACCGACCTGCAGGTGGACCACACCAGACCGGACCACATCCACTGTCTCACCAGACGGCCACCGACCTGCAGGTGAACCACACCAGACCGGACCACATCCACTGTCTCACCAGACGGCCACCGCCCTGTAGGTGAACCACACCAGACCGGACCACACCCACTGTCTCACCAGACGGCCACCGACCTGCAGGTGAACCACACCAGACCGGACCACATCCACTGTCTCACCAGACGGCCACCGACCTGCAGGTGAACCACACCAGACCGGACCACATCCACTGTCTCACCAGACGGCCACCGCCCTGCAGGTGAACCACACCAGACCGGACCACATCCACTGTCTCACCAGACGGCCACCGCCCTGCAGGTGGACCACACCAGGCCGGACCACATCCACTGTCTCACCAGTCGGCCACCGCCCTGCAGGTGGACCACACCAGACCACATCCACTGTCTCACCAGACGGCCACCGCCCTGCAGGTGGACCACACCAGACCACATCCACTGTCTCACCAGACGGCCACCGCCCTGCAGGTGGACCACACCAGACCGGACCACATCCACTGTCTCACCAGACGGCCACCGCCCTGCAGGTGGACCACACCAGACCACATCCACTGTCTCACCAGACGGCCACCGCCCTGCAGGTGGACCACACCAGACCGGACCACATCCACTCTCCGACCGGACCGGCCACCGACCTGTACGTGAACCAGATGCGCGTGGCGAAGTCCAGCTCGAGCCGGTCGCGCTGCTGGCCGACGGTCGAGTAGCTCACGCCCAGCAGCCAGACCACCTGCTCCGTGTGCGGAAACTGGCGCGCGCCGACGCACGACTCGGCCGCCAGCTGCGCCTCGTACAGCATCCTGCGGCGAAGGCGGTGCAGGCGCGCGCGCAGCCGGCGCATGCGTGGCCGCCGCCTCGCGGTCACAGCTCACCGCCTGGTGACACAGGGGGGGGGGGGCACGAGGTCAGGTCACTGTCAGGCGACACACTGGGGTCACGGGGTCGGGTCACCGGCTGGCGATGCACGGGGTCACGGGGTTAGGTCACCGCCTGCAGACACCGGGGGGGTAACCGAGTCAGGTCGCCGCCTGCCGAGACACTGGGGTCACGGGTTCAGGTCGCCGCCTGCCAACACACTGGGGTTGGCTGCCGACCTGCCGACACGTGCGGGCCATGGAGTCCGACGCTCCGGCCACCAGATTGGGTGGACGCGATCGCCAGGCTACGCCTACCGATATGGTTCAACTTCTTGAAAACGTCTCAATTTGGACTTATTTTCGCGAACATGAGTAGAACACGCCACATGCCTATCAACCGTTGAAGCCTGACCAAGTCCGCACAACACCCCTCGCATGCTGCACAGTACCACTTTGTGTTTGTCTTTGTGTTTCAAAGCAGTGTGTCCAAATCGTGGCCACTTGGGTGACGTAATTATCATGCCCTTACACCACGATCGGTATCGAGCGAAGATGCATAGATCCGGGGGTGCACAACTCTCCGACACCGGCGCGTCCTCCGGCCCATACGCCCCCCGCCCCCCCTCTCCGTGATCGCAGCCACACAGCGCCGACATCCACTCCCGCCGACACTCCCGACATCCACTCGTCCACTCCGGCACCGGGAGTCGACACTCCCGCCACATCGAGGCCATTCCCTTGGCCGCCGTCCGTCCGCAGTGCAATCCAACAGTAGTAGGTTAGGTTAGGTTAGGCTGGGCTGTTAGGTTAGGTTGAGCTGTGAGGTTAGGTTAGGTTAGGTTGAGTTGTTAGGTTGGAGTGGGTTGGGCTGAGCTGAATTGGGTTGGATTGGATAGGCTTTCGTTGGGTTATGCTACATCATATTACATTTCTGAAACACTATTTTGTAGGCCATATTACCCAACTGGAAGCCCTCTTTTTGTGTCCATGCTGCCTGCCGACTGAAAAGTATGCATCTCCACAGGAAATATGGTTATTTATATAGAAGCCTTGAGCACAAATTTGAGAAGAAAAATGTATGGACTGGACTTGTCTAAGCTTGCTTAGCAATTTGATCCTGTGTCAATTCCTTTGAAAATCACATGTAAGCAAGATATTCACTATTTAAAACTATCACCACTTAGCATTTACAGTGTATGATATAATAAAGTCATAAGTTATAAAGTGATCAGATTTAATAAGAGCCACAGGGGCTCATCCAGGTTAAGCCTGTAAAGGGAAGATATTATAGCCTGGACAAAAGGATACTCAACATCCTTACCAATATTATATCACAAATTCCAAAGGAGGTACCTACAAACATCTTGCAAACCCACCCACCTACTCACAGAATCATAACCCAATGCACCTATAATTTCAACTCTACTGAACATGATCAAGTACCTGTTTTCCTTTTGGTCCATTCTTTTTGGTCAAAATGGCCACACTTGAGGAACTATTTTATTTGTTGTAATTCAAAACTAATCCATTTTGTGAATAAAATGCAAGAGTATAATGTAACAGAAGCAAAAAGTGATCAACACAAGAACATTTAACGTATCTTGACTGCAGAAGTTTCAGTAAACTTGTGCTCAAGGTGTTATGATAGTTTTTTTGGAACACCACATTTGTGAATGTAATTTGGAAGATGTGAGCACTCATTTCCACTGCTTGTGCTCCTCTTTCAGTTGGTAATAGTGCACATTCTAATACTGTGTCATCCCTGCAACATTTCTATTCTGTGACATAATTGATCCATGCTTCGCCTGGCATATCTGAGACATAATTCAGGGTTAGTTAGTTAGCTATTAGGGCTTCAGGGTGCTTCGACTACATTGGGCATGTAGCGTCCAACATGACTCAGGGCAAATTCAAAACTCCATGCAGTTGATTCAACACTTTTTACATTGAAAATGTTTTGTTTCTGCCTTTTTCTCCACATACATCACTAACACTTGTTATTTGACACAATCATGAGGGAAACTTGATGTGGCTGGACAGATGGTGCTGGTCTGGTTGGTTATTGGTTTTACTACACATCGACCGTTGAGTCATAAGCGTCGCCAATCTCTCACGCTGATTGGTCACGGGCAGAGTAACGACAGGTGGACTTGAACCCACAACCTTTTGATTGTGAGATGGGAAACTTACCCCTAAACTACTTGTCCCCTTATTCAGTGCTGGTCTGGACATGACATACAAACTAGATTTTGTTTGCATTACTGAGGCATGGGTCAGTGAGGGGTATTTTGGGGGTAACTTGGGTATTTCTGTCTTAAAAGGGTGTTTTTTGAATTTTCGGATGTTTGTCCCGGAATAGTATGTTTATTAACGTGATTCTGAAGATGCGATCATTCGTTGTCTCCATAAATGCTTACGTCTCGGTTAATCTTAGCGATAATATCTATAATGTGCCATATATGCCACACCGCTGTTGTTTGTTGCATAATTTATCCATCCCTCACCTGGCACTTCTCAGACGTGATTAAAGGGACATTCAACACTTCATGCAGTTGATTCAACACCTTTTCACGTCAAAAAATGCTTAATTTCTGCCTCTTTGCCACATAGATGACACCACCACTATTTCACAGCAACACCCAAAAAAACTAAGCAGAGCACGGTTTGTGGCCGTGATGTACGGATGACGTCACGATAAATATTACGCTTGTTTTTAAATCTATAATATGAGTTTATATTAGTTTAGATAAGAGTAGATTGTATTACGTTAGGTTAGGTTTTCCTATTTAATTATTAATTATCATACTGCTTGTTGGAAGTCGTGAGGAAAGACGACAAGACCTAGCAGAAGCCGACTCTTTTAAATATCACTTTGCGGTCCGTCACACTAAACATTATGCTTGTTTTTAAATTAAAATATATGAGTTTATATTAGTTTAGATAAGAGTAGATTGTATTGTTAGGTTAGGTTAGGTTAGATTTTCCTATTTAATTATGAATTATCATACTATTTGTTGGAAGTCGTGAGGATAGACGAGACCGGGGTCACAGGGGTCACTTTGAGGTCAACAGTTATAAAATGGCTTCGGTGTGTGCAGGTTGTGATCCAGTGCCATATGATATAATCAAACTTTGCTATTAGGACAACCAAGCGAGCTTAGACTTCCTTAGATGCCACGGAGTTCTTCCTGCCAGAGTTGTCTGCTCTAAGTGTTCCAAGGCCTGCAGGTTGCAGAAGAGTAGGCATCGGTGGGAGTGCACCGAGACGTTTCGTGTCGCCAGAAGGAAGGAGAAGAAGAGGTGTGGGTTTGTCACAAGCGACTACAAAGGAACTTTTCTTGACGGAACCCGCCTGGAACCGTGGCAAGTTGTTTTATTAATCTGTGGTTAGATAAAGATTGGAGCCATAGGGCATGCCTATGACATCATCATACTGTACCGACGTGACTATGACATCATCGTTCAAATTGAAAAGCAAGCATTTACGGAGAAAACGAGTGATTGCATCTTCCGAAACACGTTCATAAACATGGTATTCCGAAAAAACTCCTGCGATTCCTAAAACAGTTCAAGAAAAATTTACCATAACTTGCAGGACTGAGATCCAGGGATAAAATGTGTTTTTGTGCAATAGGGATCCAGCAGTGAAAGGGGGTGGTGTAATGCTCTATGTGAATAACTTATTCAGTTCTCAAAAATGAGCAGATGGGGTAAAAAATGTGTCTGTGGAGTCCATTTGGCTTGATGGCTTGATGAGGAAAATTATACTAAAAACAATCTGTGTAAAATCTTTTATTCCCACCACCGAGCAATAATTTTTGTCAACAAAAAAGCTGCAAAAATTGATGAAAACAATTCTTATTCATATTAAATGTTATCCGATGTACTTTTTGAGTCCATGTCTGGAGTGTTATACTTCAACTTGAAACCAGGAATGACTTGGAAGGATTAAAAGTAACCCATACAGCAGAAAACGGTGGTGTTGGATCGGTGCTTTTGTTGCTTGCTGACTAGGTACCTACCTGCCCTACCAAGGTAGGTACCAACCTACCTACCTACCTACCTAGGTAGGACCTACTTCATTCATTTTACACACACTATCCAAAAACCGTCTCAACGCCCATGCAGGTCAAGGGGTAATTATCTCTCAAAAGACTCATACCTGACTTTGCCCTCACATAAAACGTACTTCGAGCACAGCATTCACATCACTGGCATATATTCTCTATGTGGCAGCGAGAATTTCGACAGAGAATCGCGTCCAAACCTCCGCTTCAATACAAGAAAAATTGCTGCCGCTTCGTCGTCAAGGACCCTCTCTCTTCCCGGGGGTGATTCAGAACATCCAAAAAACCTAACATCCAAAGACCAAAAGTCCAATTACAAAACATCCAAGAAACGTAAAGTCTAAAAACATAACGTCCAAAAACCAAACGTCCAAAGTGAGTAAAGTGAAAAAAACTAACATCCAAGGATCCCAAAAGTCCAAAGACGCAAAGTCCAAAGACGCAACGTCCAAGGCTATAGAACACCAGGTAGAACGCTCCGCTTCCCAAAAAGGGATACGCTTGAGAGCACCATCAATTCTATAAACTTGAGCCGACCAATCAGCGTTTGATGACCTCCGCCGATCGTGGCAATAGGCCGTAGGACAAAACTTGTGGAAGGTATTATCCATATATTATTCCATTTTTTCGTGCTAATTTTCTACAAAGGCATACTTGCTACTTTAATCTTGATCTTTAATACTACTTTATCACAATGTCACCACTGATAGGGGGAAAAATTGGTATTTGTGTGGATGTCACCGGTTTCGCCGCACTAAAGACAAAATGTGTTTGTTTAGACCGACAGAGGTCGTCAAACGATGATTGGTCGGCTCAGGCGTCTCCCTTTTTTATTGGACTACAATGCTGGAGCGCACCCCCTGGCAACGTCCAAGAACCAATCATCAAGAACTTCACAGGGTAGTTCATACCTTTTCCGCTAGGCGAATAATTCGCGACTCTATTGCATCCTTACCGAATGCTTAGGGGAACGCATCCAAAGCCGTTATCGGATGTTATCGAGGGATTCTTCGCCGTTGTACAGTCGAGTCTGGCGAATTTGTCACTGAGTTTAAAAAAGGAGATTCTTCGTGGCAACGGGAACTGTTGCCATTGTGGTTATTTCTGATGGCTTGACCTTGGCGATTGTTGCTTCGGCCTCCTGCCTACCTTGGTTTAGTGTCCTGGTAAGTGGCAAGTGCAAGTATTACGATATGTGCTTGATTAGGTAGGTCAACTGCAAATTACTGATTTTTATTTGCATCCATTTACTGTCTTAACACTTCAACATCACTTGACCATCTGTGGTTGTGTCACATTCTTATACCATATGGTTATGTGCATGTACCTAGGTAGGTAGTTGCCTACCTTGGTACCGGCCTACCTATAATGATAATTGATTTATCAGTGCATGCATATATCAAGATGGAATCCCACGAAATATGTTGATGATACCAGCACTCCAGTTGGTGGCACATCTATTTTGAAATGTTGATGAAAAATGATACCATGATTCAGGGAATAAGTGGGAAGATCTTAAGTGAGTAGGGTTAGATATATCTTGTTAGGCACCTAGGTAGGTATCTATGTCAAATGTGGTGAATATTTTCATTTGAATTCAAGATGTGGTATTGGATGGGGTGCTGAGTGTTCTTTTGTCTATGCTGATAGTATCTCGGGGAAATGGTGGTTTTATTTTCCATCTTCGTAAACTCCATTTTTGGAAATCCTTTTTATAAGTACGAATGGTGACACCAGGTTCCCAATTTTTGGAACTTCTTATATGTCATTACTGCACTCAAATCAATTTTAGTGTGAAGTAAAGAAAAATCGTGTGTTGTAGCTCATCATTTTGATGTGGTATTTGGTACATTGGTTTGGTTGTGGACCTAAGAAAACTCAGTTGAATTATAATATTAACATGCTTAAAGGCAGCAACAATAGTCGGTTTTACAGCAGCAATTTGCTCTCCCGTCTAGTCGCTTTTCATCCTTCCAAGTCATTCCTTGCTTCAACTAAACATTCCAGATATTAACTAAAAAAGTACATCGAAGAACATTTATTATTTAAAAAATTGATGTCACTGAATTTTTTCAGCATTTCCATTGACAAAACTTGTTTCTTGGTGGTGAGAATACAACGATTTTATACTGATTGTTTTAGTATAATTTTCCTTAAACCATTTCATGTTTCGAAACCTGTATCCCAATATGCAGCAGGCAACAAATCAGTTGGTGCATGAGCATCCCACTTGTGGGGTGTGCTGTGAATATTTATTAGTTGTGTGGCGTGAGCATGTTGGCAGTATCAGGTATGGATTTATAAACTTGGTTGACATCGATTAAGTGTACTTTTGTTATCATTTTCTCTACCATTGCTCAGGAAGTTAGCTTATAACCACATCCTTTGCTAATTCAACCACAGCACCAATTTGTCATCTGGCAGTTATCCGTCGGCTGTGTAGAGCTGAATGCAGTCTCGAAGTAAATTAGAAAGTGTATTGCAATTTGCTGATATTCGTAAATTTAATTCTACTTATTTCAGCAACGTCAATAGTAAAACCTATTTCGTTATTCAAACTGGTGTGAGAATTAGATTTGGTGGTCACTTTTAATTTATGCAAATCACTATGCCGGGTCTTCTCCCTCTATCTTGTTCCTGAGATCACGTGACCTGGGACTCTGGGAACAAATTTCCGCTGTAAAACTGGCTACTGTGTTGGAAATTTATCGAATCAAAGTAGGCTAATATGTTGTTTTAATCACTTAACTTCTGTTATGTTTTAATCTTGTATTTAGTCACCAAATACGTTATTTGTGTATTGCAACAACTGGGTGACGTGGGTGATGTGATTATTTTCCTTGTATCACACAACAATAGGTCATTTTTTTTTTTTTTTTTTTTTTTTTTTTTTTTTTTTTTTTTTTTTTTTTTTTTTTTTTTTTTTTTTTTTTTTTTTTATTAAAAAAAAAAAAAAAAAAAAAAAAAAAAAAAAAAGGGTGGGGTTTGCCATTTTGTTTTGGGGGGGGGGGGGGGGGGGGGGGGGGGGGGGGGGGGGGGGGGGGGGGGGGGGGGGGGGGGTGTATTTTGTTTTTAATTTTTTTTTTTTTTTTTTTTTTTTTTTTTTTTTTTTTTTTTTTTTTTTTTTTTTTTTTTTTTTTTTTTTTTTTTTTTTTTTTTTTTTTTTTTTTTTTTTTTTTTTTTTTTTTTTTTTTTTTTTTTTTTTTTTTTTTTTTTTTTTTTTTTTTTTTTTTTTTTTTTTTTTTTTTTTTTTTTTTTTTTTTTTTTTTTTTTTTTTTTTTTTTTTTTTTTTTTTTTTTTTTTTTTTTTTTTTTTTTTTTTTTTTTTTTTTTTTTTTTTTTTTTTTTTTTTTTTTTTTTTTTTTTTTTTTTTTTTTTTTTTTTTTTAATTTTTTGGGGGGGGGGGGGGGGGTGTGGGGAGGGGGGTGGGGGGGGGGGGGGGGGTTTTTGGGGGGGGGGGTGGAAATTTTTTTTTTTTTTGGTGGGGGGGTGGTTGTGGGGGGGGGGTTTGTTTTTTTTTTGGGGGTGTTTTTTTTTTTTTGTGGGTGGTGTTTTTTTTTTAATGGTTTTTTTTTTTTTGGGGGGGGGGGGGGGGACCACCAACCAAGGGGGGGGGGGGGGGGGGGGGGGGGGGGGGGGGGGGGGGGGGGTTTTTGGGGGTTGGGGGGGGTTGGTGGGGGGGGGGGGGGGGGGGGGGGCGGGGGGGGGGGGGGGGGGGGGGGGGGGGGGGGGGGGGGGGGGGGGGGGGGCGGGTTTTTTTAATTTTAATTTTTTTTTTTTTTTTTTTTTTTTTTTTTTTTTAGGGGGGGGGGCGGGGGGGGGGGTGTTTTTGGGGGGGGGGGGGGGGGGTTTTTTGTTTGTTTTGGGGGGGTTTTTTTTTTTTTTTTGGGGGGGGGGGGGGTTTTTTTTTTTTTTTTTTTTTTTTTTTTTTTAATTTTTTTTTTTTTTTTTTTTTTTTTTTTTTTTTTTTTTAGACACGTCATTTTACAGCTGCAATTTGCTATCCTGTCTAGTTGTTTTAGATCCTTCCATGCCCTTCTTGGCCTCAACTAGAACATTCAAGATATGGATTAATAATATATATCACATGTCATTAAATATTAATAATGGTTGGTTTCAATCAATTTTTGCAGCTTTCTCCTTGACACCAATTGTTACTTGGTGGTGATAAGAAAACTATTTTAGACAGTGTTTTAAGCATAATTTTAATGAAGCTGTTTTACATTCCAAAACCCATTCCCCAATATGTGACCGTAACAAATCAGTTGATGCATCAGCTTCCTACTCATGAGCTGTGTTGTGTTTGTTTGTGTGGTTTGAGCATGTAGGGAGTATTGATATCGGGTATGGATGTATCAACTTGGTTGACATTGATGAAGTATACTTTTGTTACCATTGTATGTACTGTTGCTATAGGTATCTAGGTTTTTGATTATATTAGTGTTTAGTTTGGTTTAGTTGGAGTTTGCAGCTGGTGGTAGGTATTTAGCAATTACTTCTGTGCATATATTTGCATAGTTTTATCTCATAAGTTTCTTTTTAACGAGTAGATTTTTAGCTTCTAGAATTATCGATCGGCCACGTGGACGCTTTGTAGACGGGTGGAGCGGCCACGTGGCTTAGGTTTCTGTTAGCATAGAGGAATAAGTCTGCGTCCGCTTGGTGTTTAAGTTTAAGATAGACTTTAAGATTAAAATAGTGAGCTTAAATTACACTAGGTAGCTTCTAGAATTATCGATCAGCCACGTGAACGCTTTGTAGACGGTTGACGTGGTCTCGTGGCTTAGGTTTCTGTAGTGTAGAGGAATAAGTCGGTGTCCTTTTGGTGTTTAAGTTTAAGATAGAGCTTAGGACTAAAATAGTGAGCTTAAATTACCACTAGGTATATTTTCAATATACTGGTGTAATTGCAAAGGTATCTAGGCTTCTTTTTTAAAATCTTAGTTTGGTTTAGTTGGAGTTTGTAGCTGGTGAGTCGGTATAACTTTATTTAAATTTAATTAAAAAAAAAAAAAAAATGCAAGGCGACTGTGGGAAGTGTAAGTGTATTGTAGTCATTGGGGACTTGAGTAAGAAAGTAGATATGTTAGCAAGGGAGGTGGAGCGTCTGAAGTGTTTGGTGGCAGGGCCCACCATAGGAAATGTCAGCCAGGCAAGCCAGGTGCAGGAGTCTAGGAGTGATAGGGGTGGAGATAGTATAGACCATGACAGTAGAGAGTGGAAAGTAGCTAGACGCCAGAGAACGAGACTAGCTTTAAGGAAAATTGACAAAGGCATTGAAACTAATAATAGATTTGAGGTACTGCAAGAGAGAGATAGAAATGCTGCTAAGGAGGAAGGGAGGAACGACCAGGCAGCTGATGGTAGAGAGGGGGAAGTTTTAGTTATAGGGGACTCAAGAGTGAGGTACATGGACCGTACTTTTTGTAGCAGGAACCCCAACAAACGGACTCGTGTTTGCTACCCAGGGGCCCAGGTAAAGGATGTTGGTGATAGGATAGAAGGAGTGATGAAGGGTAGTGGAGAGAGCACAACAGTAATTGTGCAGGTTGGTGTAAATGATGTAGGAAAAGCAAAAACAGAGGAAACAATGCAAGAGTATAGGGCTTTGATAGGTAGGTTAGCTGTGAGTAGGAAACGAGGAATGGTAACATCCATCCTCCCTATGGTTAAGGCAAGCATAGAGTGGTACTCGAGGGCCATTGGGCTGAATACCAGGGTGGCCAAGATTTGTAAGGAACTTGGGGTGGGGTTCTTGGATTTGTGGGAGGATTTCTGGGGGAGGACTGAAATGTTTGCATTAGATGGGTTACATTTGAGCAAGAGAGGAGTTGAATTGCTCAGCAATAGGTATGAGGAGGCTCTCATTAGGAAACAGGGAAACTAGGCAGGTCATGGGGGGATGTAGCTGATAGAGAGAGAGGTCTTGCAAACACCTCACAGTCAGCAAATAGGGGTAGCAGTAGATCAAGGGGGCAGAGTGGTAGCTCATCCAGAGATGATAGAGCTACTCAACATGAAAAAGCCAAAGAGGGTTATGGAACTTTTGTTAAGTGTATGATGCTTAATGCTCAGAGCATTCGATCCAAATTTGATGAGTTCAAGTGTTATGTTGCTGAGGAGAAACCAGATTTTGTTTGCATTACTGAGGCATGGGTCAGTGAGGGATATTTTGGGGATAACTTGCAGGACTATGAGATCCAGGGATACAATATGTTTTCATGCAATAGGGGTCCAGCAGTGAAAGAGGGTGGTGTAATGCTCTATGTGAATAGTTCATACAGTTCTCAGAAAGTAGCAGGTGGGGTAAAAAATGTGTCTGTGGAGTCCATTTGGCTTGATGTTGCTGTGGGAAGAGGCAATAGCAATAAACTGAGGATTGGAGCTTTGTATCGATCAGGAACCTTGCCACATTCTCAGCAACTGGAGCTCGATAAGGTGATTTGTGAGGAAATCAGTAGAAACTTTCAGAGGAAATGCCTTATTCTTGGTGACTTTAATCTAAAAGGATATGAACATGTTGGTGTTGGCTCCCCATCATGTAAACTGTTTAGGAAATGCCTTGAAGAGGACTGGTTCTTACACCAGTTTGTAATGGAACCAACCAGGCAGGGCTCATTCTTGGACCTTGTCTTCTCAGATTTAAGTGATTTAGTTCAAGACTTGACTGTAGGAGAAACTCTGGGAAGAAGTGACCATAACATAGTGAGATTTAAGGTACAAATAGCAGGGACAATCAAGGATAACTTGGCAAAGATTCCAAATTTTAACAGGGCAGACTTTGACTCCATGAGAGAGGCTTTAAGTGCCATACAATGGGAAGAATAATTTTTTGATTTAAATGCCTGTGAAATGTGGGAAAAGTTCAAATCTTACTTGAGGGAAATTCAGATTAGACATGTCCCCCAAAAGCAAAGGCGCAAAAGAAGTGTAGGAAAGCCAACATGGCTTACACCAGATTTGAGGAGATCAATTAAGGCTAAGAAAGATGCATTTAGAGTATTTAAGGAAGCTTCAAATGCCGTAAATCTAAGGTCGTATCAAAAAGCTAGAGATGCTGTGAAGCAGAAAACCAGAGCAGCAAGGCGGGCAAAAGAATTGGATTTGGCTAGGAACTGTAATGGGGACAGTAAAAAGTTATTTAGTTTCTACAAGCTAAGTAAAGTTTCAAGCACAATTGGTCCACTGGAAGTAAATGGCACTATATTGAGTGAGGATGGTGAGATGGTTGAGGAGCTGAGCAAGCAGTTTAAATCAGTGTTTACAGTGGAGGATGTGACAAATTTGCCAACCGTGAACCACAGTTCAGTGACAGGTGATCAGATACACAATGTTGATTTCATTGATAGTGATGTTGTTTTCAATTATATCAGAAAAATAAAGCCAAACAAGGCAGCAGGACCTGATGTAATTTATGCTAGGGTATTGCGGGAAGCTGAAAAGGAACTGGCAATTCCATTTAGTATAATATTTTGTAGATCAGTTTCACAAAATGAAATTCCAACAGATTGGAAAAGGGCAAATGTAGTTCCTATTTTCAAGAAAGGAGAAAGAGGGAAAGTTCAAAACTATAGGCCAGTAAGCCTGACATCCCTAGTCTGCAAGGTACTCGAATCAATTATCAAGGATAGAATAGTTAGTTTTCTGGAAGGGAGCAGATTGATTCCAGATACTCAACATGGGTTTAGAAAAGGGCTATCGTGTCTCACAAATCTCTTGGACTTTTTGAATTTTGCTACAGAACAATTTGATCAGGGAAATCAGGTTGATGTAGCATATCTTGACTTTAGTAAAGCCTTTGACAAGGTACCCCATAAACGGTTAATGATGCAGCTTCAGGTCCATGGCATTGCAGGTAGCATCCTAAAATGGATTGAGTTGTGGCTTTCAGATAGACAGCAGAGAGTGATGCTTAATGGTACAAAGTCATCATGGCAAGATGTTCTTAGTGGAGTCCCTCAGGGGTCGGTACTGGGGCCACTGTTGTTCATTATATTTGTGAATAACATTGAATGTGGCCTGAGCAGTAAGGTTTTGAAATTTGCGGATGATTTGAAGATCTTTAGGGCAATAACAGGGCACAATGAGCAGGTTTTGCTGCAGAACGACTTAGACGAGCTTGTGAAGTGGTCCGAAAAATGGCAAATGAAGTTTAATTTTGATAAGTGCAAAGTCATGCATGTAGGTAGGCAGCATATGAAGGCGCATATGAAGGCGCCATACTTGATGGATGGCCAAGTACTATCTGTGACTGAACAGGAGAAGGACTTAGGTGTTATTTTGAACACAAAATTGGGGGCATCAGAACAGACCAAAGAAGCCAGGAAGAAGGCACTAAGAATGCTTGGGGCGATACAGAGGAATGTGTCATACAAAAGTGAGGAGGTCATCAGGAAGGTTTACTGTGTACCAAGTGCAACCAAGAAGGGCCCTTGTGGCTCATAGTTGCACTGCTCTTTTATGTCTTTATGTCTTTATGTCTTATCAAATTGGCTTATAACCACACCCTTTGTTAGTTTAACCATAACACTAATTTGTCATCTGGCAGTCATATGTTGGCTGCCAGATTCCATAGAGCTGAATGCAGTCTCGTACCTTGTTACTTGTGATGTTCTTAAGTTTAATTCTACTTATTTCAGCAGTCTCCATATTAAAATTATTTTGTGATAGAAATCAGTCAGGAAAAATGTATCTATGTATTGCTTCTGATTTCTGTGTTTATCATTATGCCAGATATTCTCACTCTATATTGTTTCTGAGCCCATGTGACCTGGGTGCTTGTTGATGTGTGCTTATGAGGTTTCCATGCTACATTTTAAAGAATAGTTTGTGCATAAGTGTCACGCTTATGCTTGCTATTATGGATGGTGATACACAAGCATCTTTTAACACAATTCCAGGTACAGATATTATCATGTCTATTTAACAGTGCCACTTGTTGATACCATGGTATTGCAAGCATTATCATTAGCATGTGTATAATATATATCCCTATGTTAGGTATCCCACAAGGTAAATGGAAAATATGCACCTATAGGCTCAAAATTGAGCTTGGAGGATTGGAATGCTATTCTAATTGGCATGCTGCCATGACTAATTTTGACATCTGACTGTGCTTGTTTGGACATATCACACGTAACCAATATTTTTTAAACACTGCGATGTACCATAAATTATTCATAAATAACATGTGTTGCATTAGATTTTTGTTAAGCCAGTGCTCCAAATTATGGAAATGTTTTACAAACATGGAATGTATAACACCATTTCCCTAGCTGCTCTTCCCATTGCACGCTTAAACAAGATGGCCCCTGTGGCTCTTATTAAGTCTGGACACTTTATAACTTGATAGCAGGGATGGAAGGCAAAACTGTAGTGTCTAATCAAATCATGAAGAAGTTTCATGACTTGGGAGGAAAATTTTTTCTTTCAGTGATACATGAAGAGGAAATTAACTGTTAAATAGTGTTCACAAGTGAAGGAAATTGTGTGCAAGATATGGGCCAAGGAGGGACCTTCAGTAATAGTGATCACAACATGATGTGCTTTTCCTCATATGTAGGAATGAATGAAAGATTGATTTTAAATTTTGCTAAAGGGAATTACAATGAGTTTGGGATCTTCATGAATGGGATCCAATAGTAAGAGTTATTGATGGGTTTATGCTTCTGAAATGTGGAGAATGGTAATAGACAAACTGTTTCAAGGCCAGGGTGAGTTCATTCCTAATAGGTGGATTAGATTGCACAAGTTTAGGCACCCTCATGGCTTACCAAAAAAGTAAACCATTAAATGGAGTCAAAGAAGCAGGCATCTAAGAAACTAAAAGATTCTGACTCTGAAGCAAACCTAGAAGCATATAGAATAGGTAGAAATAAAGTTAGGTGTGTCTGGACGTCCAAAAGATGGGCTAGAATTATATTATCTGAAGATCATTTAGCATGCAATGCTAAGAAGCTCATTACCTTCTACACATTGATGTTTAAAAATGCAATGGAGGGCCACCAGAAGTAGATGGTGATATAGTGGGTGATGCTTGTGATCTAGTTCAGTCAATAAGCAATCAGTTATCATCAGTCTTTACTAATAAGAACATTGGAAACCACTGATGGTTATGCTGTGGTGGGTGATAGGTTGGAGTAGTTTACAATATCTACAGAAGATGTAGAAAAGCAGTTGAAGAATATAAGGGATAATAAAGCTGCTGGGCAAGGTGATATTTCTGCTATAATCTAAATAGCGTTCTCAAGTTTTTGCAGTTGCCCTGGGTGTCATTTTTAGGAGATATATGTAGTATTCTGAGATACCTGAAGATTGGCAAAATACAAATGTTTCAGTTTTCAAAAAGGGAAGTATAAAGTGGGTATGAAACTATGTGCCAGTCAGTTTGACATCCATACTTTGCAAGGTATTAGAAATCCGGCTGAAGAGGTAGTTCAGACTCATCTAGATAAGCACAACCTTTAAAGGGATAAAAAGGAAGTGGCAATTCCACTTAGTATAATATTTTGTAGATCAGTTTCGCAAAATGAAATTCAAACAGATTGGAAAAGGGCAAAGTAGTTCATATTTTCAAGAAAGGAGAAAGAGCGAAAGTTGAAAACTATAGGCCAGTAAGCCTCACATCCCTAGTCTGCAAGGTACTCGATCAATTATCAAGGATAGAATAGTTAGTTTTCTGGAAGGAAACAGATTGATTCAAGATACTCAACATGGGTTTCGAAAAGGGCGATCGTGTCTCACAAATCTCTTGGACTTTTTGAATTATGCTACAGAACAATTTGATCAGGGAAATCAGGTTGATGTAGCATATCTTTACTTTAGTAAGGCCTTTGACAAGGTACCCCATACACGGTTAATGATGCAGCTTCAGGTCCATGGTATTGCAGGTAGCATCCTAAAATGGATAGAGTTGTGGCTTTCAGATAGACAGCAGAGAGTGATGCTAAGTGAGGAGAAGTGAGGAGGTCATCCGGAATCTTTACTGTGCATATGTCAGGCCACATTTGGAATACTGTGTCCAAGCTTGGTCCCCTAGTTATGAGAAAGAGTGTTGGCTTTTAGAGAGAGTACAAAAGAGGGCAACACAAATGGTTAATGGTATAGGCAACCTGGCATATGAGGAAAGATTGAAGACATTGAATATGTTTTCACTTCGATATAGAAGCCTGAGAGGAGATCTCATCGAGGTTTTTAAATTTGTTCATGGTCAGGAACAGGGATATCTCAGGGAAATGTTTGAATTTAACATAAATGATGCAATTAGAGGTCATCAATTCAAAATTAAAGTTAATCACAGCAGGACAAGGTTAAGACAGTCTTTCTTCACAAACAGGGTAGTAGAACACTGGAACCAGCTGCCAGGAACCATTGTCAGTAGCAACACACTGAACATCTTTAAAAACGGCATAGACAATCATAAGAATAGAGGGGGATTGTTTTTCTGTATTCCAGGGAGGGTTGATCGACAGGGAGGAGTTGGGAGGAGTTGGGAGGAGTTCGTAATTGTTGAGTGTGTTATGCAATAGCAAGTGAGTCTCTTATTAAGTATAAATGCTTTATAACTTTATATAGGGTGTACCTAGCAGTGGATTCAGCACCTTCCTTCGGGATGTGATACTGATGAGATCGTCTATGGTAGCACAATGGGTATGATGGGATGAGTTTGCAATTGTTGAGTGTATTATGCAATAGCAAGTGAGTCTCTTATTAAGTCTGAACTCTTTATGAATTTGTGTGGGATGTGCCTAGCAGTGGATTCGGCACCTTCCTTCGGGATGTGATGCTGATGAGATTGTCTATGGTGCACGATGGGTATGATGGGAGGAGCTTGTGATTGTTCAGGGTGTTATGCGGTAGCAAGTGAGTAGTGCTAGATAGGCTGGGATATATAGCTTCCTAGGAACTTGGGATAAGGGATTGATTGGGGTGGGAGTATGTACATTTCTAGTACCTTTTCTAGATAGGCTTAACCCAGATGGGCCCCTGTGGCTCTTATTAAGCCTTAATACTTTATGACTTTATGACTTTATGACTTTATGGATACTCAACATGGATTTTGATCCAGGAGATCTTGTTTAGCTAACCTACTGAAGATTATGGAGTATGCAACTATAGAAATAGACAATCAAAGCAGG
Source organism: Ashinkailepas kermadecensis (assembly GCA_034440615.1). Taxonomy (NCBI): domain Eukaryota; kingdom Metazoa; phylum Arthropoda; class Thecostraca; family Neolepadidae; genus Ashinkailepas; species Ashinkailepas kermadecensis. The sequence goes on along the minus strand of JAOTOM010001731.1, from coordinate 40,751 downwards.
ATAGATGTTGTGTACTTAGTCTTTAGCAAATATTTTGATGAAGTTCCACATGGGCATCATCTAATTAATCAACAAGAGCAGAATGGGATTGATGGAAAAGTTATAGGTTGGATTGAAGCATGGTTAAGTGGACTGAAACAAAAGGTTGTGTTATATGGTTGCAAATCTGAATGGAAGAATGTTCTGAGTGGAGTGTCATATGACTCTGTTCTGGGTCCACTTTTCTTTATTATCTTTGTGAACAATATTGAGCCGAGCTGAAAAAAACGTCGGCACTGTCTCCCACCAAACTCCCAAGGCACGATTTTGTCTCCATAAAAAAGCCGCATTTTGTCATGCACGCCGGATGGGCCCACGCAAAGGTGGGAATGTACATCTCTTCAAACTCGCTACATACAGATTGCGATGTCACTGTTGTTCTGAATATGATACCTATAACTAAGCAAACGTTTCAGCAAAGCAGTCTCAATACACAGTTGTTGGCAATCTCTTTATGTTTGAAGTGGATCCATAGTGAAAACTGCATATAACAGCACATCAAGCAGGACTACGAAATGCCACTAACTTGGCAGTACTTCGTACGAACTGCTACGAATCACCAACCAGTGAGCCAGGAATAAAATAACTTCCTACCAGCATACGCTAACAATAAAGCCGGGTTCAGTACGGATCGCCCATCCCACACAAGCCACAGTACACTGGTGGGGGGTAGCGAACCAATGGAGCATTACTAAAATATCTATAAACATGCCTCAACAACAGTCAGGTGCAGTACAACTCGGCACACACCACACAAGTCGCAGCACGCTAGCAGGGGCTTCAGGCCAGTGAGCTACGTCATAAAATATCTAGCATTCTCCAACACCACGGTCGGCTCCAGTATAGCTCGTCAGTCTACAACCTGATTGAGGCTACGGAACAATGAGACGGGAATGAATACCTACAAACACGCACCGACATACCTGGATCACACGCAATCACTGGAACACTGAATCACACGCGACATAAACTAGTGGGCTTGCTGCGCATACCAGCGAGCTGATCTGATGAATGATCCTGACATTTCCTTGACATTTCCTCTTCCATTGTTCACTACTTAAACAGACAGGAGCGGTATGATTTGGAGGCTCTGTGCCGGGCGATCACTGTTCCCGTGAGCATGTGCTTCACGTTCTCGGACCGCCTGATGAAATCAAACTGGTTACGGCTTTGAACTGCTTTGATCAGATGCTCGGCGCCGTCAAGATCAGGGCCATTCCACCGAATCATTAACCTCCATTGCAGCATTTTCGTGCTTGAGCTGGCGATGCATCGAGAACACCTCCTTGAGGACACTGCCCATGGATTCCACAACACTTTCGGCAGGCGTGAGCAGCCACAGGCGGATGACTAGATTGACGAATGGCTCGACCCCCGGACCACGTTTTCACAGTACTTTCAGGAGAGCTTGGTTTGAGTCTGTACGCTCCTCGACACGCAGGGTGGAGACCACCTCCCGGACGCTCCTGCTCGGCACCGCAGCCGATGGCGGGATTAACTTGCTCGACACCAGCTGCACGATGGCTTCGGAGACTGAGCTCACCTGGGCGTCGAGTGATGTATGTGGGGCCTGAAGACCTGTCAGGTCACCAATCCTTCGCAGATGTGTCATGTTGTCCAGGATGGTCTTGTTCGCCGTGCCCTTTCTTCCGCCACTGGCGTCAGCTCCCTGTCCCCTGGCCTTCAGGTTGCGGACCAGGGCGGTGCAAAACGCCACGATGTGCCTGATCTGTGGATTATGATAATTATAGGGCCGAAGATAATCGAATGTTGAATAAACAGAAGTCTGAATTTCATTAGTCAAATGATTATGCTATGCTTCGAGTGAACATAATGGTTGATTAATTTATTATTGGAGTCTTACAGCATGGCGATAGCCAAGGTTATTTTGTATCATAAGAAGGATAATGTTAAATACTACTGAATGTTAGCTTAGCACCAGTAGCTTAGTATTCCAGGAAAAGCAAGAAGATGGGAGGGACAGAGATATTACAAGCAAGTTACTAGCAACTGTAATGTGAAAGAAGACATTAAGCTTCCAGACGAAAAAAACGTGAGCATTTAGGCAGTAGAATAAATAGCTGTTAAGTTAATTAAGTGTTCACCTGAGTGTGCAAGCCATTCTTGTGCTGCATCAGATTTGGCCAGAGTTCCTCGAAGTCCACCACTCCGAGGGCATGTGCTGCAGGGTTCACTCCTTTCTGGCTCAGAGCAGCCACAGCTGCCGCCATGCCCTGGAGGCTGCTGATCGTGGTGCCATACTCAGTGCGACACTCCCAGGGTAGCAGCTGAGTGTTCTGCTGTGCCTGGCTTCCCCGCCCAAGGATGTCGTAGACGTCGTGCAGAGCAGCAACGCGCGTCATGAAAGTCTCATCTGAAAATAAGCACATACAAATGTTCAAGCAATTCACCATGAAGCAAAATGAACGAAAGCATATGGGGGAACAGTAGCGTGTGGGCGCGTTAAATGCTAAACTGAGCAGCAGTACCTGCATGCTTACACATGTATGTACGAAATTAAAATATGCCACGACAATACCATGTCAGTGTAGTCAATGAGCATCACAGATATTCAAGTATGCATACATCCACGAAATATATTAAATCCATGGATAATTTAGAAGTTAGATAGCGAACAGAACACACTCTTATTTATGCACATGCACGATGATCAACAATCCAACCAGATTCAATAGGTATATGTTAATGAACATTTATTATTTTAAGAAACATTGAAAACAAATTATCATAGTAGCACAGTAGCAGGGACCGAGGCATGGGTGTTCCGTATGCTTGAGCTATCATTGCGTCTGCTTCAATTTTGGTACAAATAAGGATAGTTTGCTAGCCCACTCACCTTCTAGACAAGAGATGTCTTCCCACTGCTCTTGGGCGACAGCCGTCCGTTTTTCTTTCTTCAGGCGATCACGCAGGACCTCGCACATGGTTTGTGCACTTGCTCTAAATGCCTTGAAGGTGTTGGCGGCGTGCGCAGCGAACCTGGTGTTGGACCACAATTTCGGTGTCACAGTTGTGGCATCATCCGCTGTCGTGTCTAGAAGTTCTTGAAGGGCGTGGAGGAAGGGCATGGGCTGGCCTGGCGGAAATTCCGATCCGAGACCGAAGTTGTATGCGAAGACTCCAATTCCGCGAGCAGCATTTCCATTGGGCTCCTGGGCACAGATGTCGCAGTGCAGGATGTTACTCTCGGGCGACGCTACCAGATGCTGCCCAGAAGCAGCTTGAAGACAGGAGATGCCTCTCTCGGAGCGGAACAGCACCTCTGCTTCCAGGTCAGGGGATAATTCGTTACCGGCCGGGGTCGGTTTCTTGAGCAGGTGGATGATCTGGTCGGTTTTCTGTTCAAGTACAGAAATCCTAGCAGACATGTGATTTAACTAACTGGGATACGGAACCCTCTTGTGTGGTGGTTCTGAAAAGAAGCATAGATGGGTGTCAGTACAGCAGGCATCTACTCACAGCACCCACACCAATACAAACGGTATTACAAACTCCACTATTGCACCCCACTAACAAACATAATTTGACCATAAAATGCCAATATTGCTGCAAGGTTGTTTTCATCATGTGTGCAGTTTCAGAAAAACATAACAGGATACCATCACATGGCGGAGCTGAGTATTATTAGTAGGTTGCGTGTTATTACAAAAACGTTGGCAAACACAGCCCATAAAACAGCATAGTATGGCTTACCAGTACAGTTATAATACATTTTACTCACCATTTAATACCATTAAAACCATTTAACAAATCAAGGCTCATCAATGGCTCATGTCAGTACATATTTAATTGAATCTAAGTAGATATCCAAGGCAGAATGATCTCAGGCTAGTGAGATTGTTCAGTCAGTTGGTTGGCTGTGTTCCCTTCAGCAGGTTGTCAAGCTTGGATTTAATTGGTAAAAGTATGAGTGGAACATTGAGTCCTAGGTTGAGTCTGGATTCGATTCAGAGTCCGAAGTTTGCAGAATTGCTGAATCTGAGCCAGATGCTCATTTATTAGGATTGGGTCTGGCCTCAAGCTCACTGGCAAAACGGTTAGTCTGATTCTGATTTACTAGTGTAATGAACTGCATCGCTTGATCTCGGCCTCAAAAAGTCGTGACTCCAGACCAGATTCCACGTCCAGCTGGACTCGCACCCATGTCTACACAGTAGTAACATTAAGTACCAAATGTGTTGGAGGGGACATATCCCCCATACTTCCTGTGACAAATCCAGCCCATGCAGCCAATCAAAATACCTGAAGTTTGTTGAACAGAGTTTGATGGCCCCTCAGGACAGACGTTCTGAGAGGCAGACTCAGAAGGGGCATAGTCTTGTTCTCCACTCTCTGAGAAGTCTGTGATTCCTGATAAACCACATGATTTACTTAGCATGAAACCATTATCAACAACACACAGCTTAGAAACAAACAACAAATTTAGTTTGGAAACATGGGTGTGAAACAAAAAATCAACAAACACCAAGATTACTTTCAGGATAGCATTGCTTATTAACATGAAATCAGGCCAATTATTGGTGGGTACTGTTAGACTCTTACTTTGCATGAAGGTACTAATTGAGGGAAAAATGGACAAGCAATTGCACACAATCCAGTCGAAACGTCTGGCAAAGGTCGACCCATGATGGACAAGATTTTTCCAACAGTGTCATAGTATTGCTGAAATACTTCAACTGAGTTGACTGTGACAGTAAGCTAATGCAATGCTTAAATAATGCATGTCTCAAATCATTGCACTTAAGATCTGACATCTCCATGCACTGCCTAACACCAATCCAAGCATTTTTAATCATTTTATATCTCAATTATCTTGAAAGGTGCCACTGAAAACTCAAGGATTTGTTAACATCAATGCTCAGCCACACACAAAGCAGGCATTGAACAAAAACAATCTCAACTGCAGTCTGATTAGCAGACACTGATGGTCCTTCAGGACTGGATGACTGAAATGGCAGCTCTGTAGTGTCTTGACCTTGTTCTCCACTGCCTGTGCCCTCGGTCATTCCTGTGAAAAATGATAATTTAACTAAGTATTGAGGACAACCTTAGAAAGAAAAAGCAACATGTTCTTATTTGGAAAAAAAACTGATGGAAGCCAGACATCAATTAAAACCAAGATCAGCCAGAAAAAAACATTGTTGATTGTTAATGTAATAAAATATTAACCCAAGTGAAAGAAACATAACTTTTCACAAAAAAAAACATCCTTTCAGCTCACTTTGGGGAAACCTCAAATCACTTTCAGGCTTGTGCCCATCTTTTCCTGTTTGTGATCCAGTTCCCATCTGCAAACCATGTCAACACCCTTGAAGGATTATAACTCAGCCTGGCATAATCTATGCATGTTTGCTGCGTGTCTGTGACACAGCCTTTGGTAGATATCAGGCATGACTGCTTCACAATTTTCAATTTCAGAAGATACGTAGGCAACTTCATGCCATGAAACATCCAAATTTTAAGTAATGAATTCAGAAAGAAATATAGCAATGTCATTCATTTCATATTTATAGGCATCACATGCAATGCAACCACAGAAATCTACAGGGAGACAGTGTAGAGTATGCATGGCTTTCTACACCTATAATTATTTGTGCACTCAAGTGTACATTATTTACTCAACATCTGGTTTTTTTTCTTCAACAACATTTCAGGCTAGGTTGGGTTAGGTTAGGATATTTAATTTTAAAATGATTCCCAAAACAATAATTGTCTTGCAATTTTTTAATTCTTAAATAAGAATTTGTTTTCTTACATGGAAGGTTAGACTAGGTTAGTCCATGCCATGTCATTTCTTTCATAATTTCAAATCAAATATTACTTTTTATGCTATATTACCCAACTTCAAGCATGTTTTGGACATTTTGCTTCCAAGCTGAAAAGTATGCATCTACAGAGGAAATGAGTGGTCACATCATATCAAGCACATTCATAAACACTGCACTGAAAAAAAGAAATTACAAGAAATCAAAAATACCTTAAACCACAAATTTATCTATATTCATTTTGACATTTTTTTGCAAAAAAAGGTGTTGATTTTATTATTTGAAATTGTGCTTCTTCAAAAACAGCTTGGGCTAGATTAGCTTTCCAACTTTTCAAATTCAGATAACATTTCCTTAAAACTGGATGTCTCAACTGCATCTCTCATCTGACTTCTACTGATTTACATGTTAATCCTGCTGCCATATAAACCACCATAGAATAAAGTTCATGCATACCCTCACCTTGAAGCCTGATTATCAAGTTTCAAGATGAGGCCCATATAATTTTGAAATTCAATTTCTTTTACATAGGAAAGGCAAGTTTTTGAGACTGACTGTAGAACTGTTTGCAGACATAGCTCCTTCGCCTCCTTGGCTCATCAAGAACTACCCAGGTAGGTACCTACTTTCAGAATAGGTTCTGTTCAAGTTCTTACCTTGGAGCCAAGACTGCCATTTGCCGCCAGCACCAAAACTTGGCTTCTTTAGAATAGTGGGCAATTCAACGTGCAGTTCAAATGTCCAAAACGAACATTAATACGTGACGGAGGTCGACCCATGCCTGCCATCCGATAATACAGGCACAGAGCAGAAGGCAAAATAACAAGGTTCGATGAGAAATATTCTGTAACGAGTACCAATGCTTCAAACTACCAAACGTGCGACAACCCAAGCCGATCTACAACCGGTACTTTTCGTCGCAAGCGCGTCACCCGTTGTAACACGTTCTATGAAGCTGAAAAAAAAATTAATTCAGGAGACAGGCAGTAAGAGCTAAACTCCCATCCAAATCAAAGGAAGCTAGGCCGTACTGGGATTTCGTTTTTCTCCCGGGTGGCAACTCTTGCCAACTGGAGGCTGTCTCCCCACAGCCAAGGAGTCAGGCAATAAGAGCTGAAATCCCATCCAAATAAAGGCAATCTAGTCCGTACAGCGATTTCGTTTTCTCGCCAGGTAACAACTCTTACGAATTGGAGACTGTCTCCCCACAGCCAAGGACACGAGTATTAAATTAAACATACTGTTGTATTATGTTAATCAATGCATCAATTATTCCATAGAAGCATGAATATATCGTTCTGGAATGGAAATGTAGGTTGAGTGGTGACTACGCCGTCGCGTAGTACTGTCTCCTGAGTACTTTGTTAAGCAAATGTTCTGTCTCCTACTCGGGTAGTCGAGTAAGCAGTTTTTTTTCACCTCTGGCGTTTTGGGACAAGGCGTTCGAAGAGTTTGTGAACACATCTGGTTAGTGCGATAGGCCGGTAGGAGTCGCATAGAGTTGAGTCAGTGTTTGGTTTAGAGATAGGAATGAGCGAAGCGTGTAGCCAAGATTGTGGGTATGTGTGTGTTGTCCATGCGGTGTTGTACGTGTCGAGTAATGTGTGTAATGGTTGTGTTGGTAGGTGTTTGAAGAATGAATAGTGTATGTTGTCTGGTCCTACGCTTGTGTTTCCTGTTTATGCAAATTCCAGTTGTAGTTCTGTGAGTGTGAACCTAGTGTTGTAAAGATGTGGACGTGTGTGTCTGATGGGGGGGGGTGCGCGGTAGAGTGGATGAACTAAGTTGGTAATTTTGTGCGAAGATGTTAGCTATTGTTTGTGGGTCTGTAATGCTGTTGTTGTTGTGTCTGAGTATTATGGCTTTGTCTGGTGGTCTTCGTCGGTGTTGAAATGTTTTAAGGAGTGTCCAAGTTTCGCCGAGAGGGGTGAATCTATTAAATTGATTGCAAAATTTCTTCCAGGAGGTCTTTTTGGCTTGTCTGATGGTGCGTTTGCATAGTGCACTGTTTTGTTTGTATGCTGTGAGTGTTTCCGGTGTGCGGTGTCTTTCATATCTGTGTCGTGCGTGGTTCCTCGCGCAGATCGTCCGGTGGCACTCTTCGCTCCACCAGGGAACCGCGCGAGGTTTTTGTTGGTGTCGTGGTTTTGTTTGTGGTATGTGTTGGTGTGCTGTGGTGAGAAGCATGTCGGGGTATTGTTCTGGCGAGTATTGTGGCTTGTGTGCTGTTTGTGCTGCTAGGGATTTTGAAAAGGGGGTCCAGGATGCTTTTTTTGAGGTTCCACCTGGGGGTTGGGTGGGCCGGTGGTCGGGATTTCGTGGAAGGTAATGGTGATGGGTGCTTGGTCGCAAAAGTGGGAATCGGAGTCGGCTGTCCTGGATAGGGTGAGGGCTATGCGTGAGGAAGCTAGTGCTATGTCTGGGGTGGTAGGAAGAAGGGAAGTAATTGTGACGAGGTATGTTGGTGCGCCGGTGTTGAGTATTGTGGGGTTATGTTGTGTAGCCAGTGTGATGAGTGTGAGTGCTCTGTGATCGGGTTGTGCTGTGCGAGTGTCCCATAGTGGGTGGTGTGAGTTGATATCTCCTGTGAGTATGACAGGGATGTGAATTTGATCAAGTGTCTTGTTTAATTCCGAGAGGGTTTCTGTGTTTCGCGAGGGGGTGTCGTATACGTTAATGTGTGTGTAAGCTGTGTTGTGTACGTAGATTTCGGTGAGTAATATGTCTGATGTGATGTTGAATTGTATCAGGCGGTGCGGGGTTGTGTTCCTAATGTATGTGCACACTCCGCCTGATCTGTGTATGTTGTGTGTGTCTTGTATGTGTAGTGTGTAGTGAGGAATGTTAAATTGATATGGGTCGTGAGGTTTGAAGTGTGTTTCCTGTTGGCATAGTGCTGTGTGATTTGTTTGTAATCGTAATGTTTGAATTCGTTCCAATGTCTAATGAGGCCGTATGTTCCATTGTATGATTGTGTTCAGTGTTTTTGTGTGTTGGCGCGCGTAAGTGGTCTTTTAGGTGAGGTCGGTCTTGGTGTGTTTCCGGTGTCTTCGGTGGTTTGTGGGCGGGGGTGGTCTCTGCTGTGGGGGGAGTGTCCGCTCTGTGTCTGTTGAAGAGTGTTCTATGTCAGCATGTTCCTCTGTGTCTATGTCCTGGTCTGTGTATGTGCGGATTGTGTGTGCTGGTGACCCGTCTGTTGAGGGAGAGGTCTGTGGATATGGTGAGGCTGTTGGCCGTTGGGGTGGTGGCGGTGGACGTTTGGGGAGGGGGGGGTCGGTTTCGGTGTCGGTTGGCGGGTTGGTGGTGGAGGTGGTTGGTGTGTCGGGCGCTGTACTGAGGTGCATGCTGGTGTTGGTGCTCGCGTTTTACGTGCGCTGGTGGTGGGTTTTGGTGTGGGTTGTGATCGCGTTTGATTTGTTTGTGGGTAGGTGTTTGTGTTGTGCTTGTGTCGGGTGGTGGTGGGTGTGGGCAGAGCCGGGTACTCTGTGTGGTTTAGTGGTGGTGGTGGGGGTCTGTAACCCGGCTCTGTGCGGCGGGTCGGCCACGCCGCCGGCGGGTCGGCCAACGCCCTCCTGGCCAGGGACAGCTCCATGCCCTGCAGGTGGACCAGGCGGAGAATTTCCTTCTCCGCCGTCCACGGAGGGCAGGAGCTGTCCCCGGCCTCGTGCTTCCCCCGCAGGCGGCGCAGCAAGGCCCGCCACCTGGGCATGCTGTGGTGTTATGGGGTCCAGCGCATTTTCCGCATGTGTAGGTGTTGGAGTGGCACCCCACCCCCTCAGAGTGGCCGTATTGCTGGCACTTTTTGCAGCGCCGAGGGAGCGATGCATGTGGAGTGACGTTGTATCTTAGATATCCGGCTTTGAGGTATTTGGGTGGGGTCCGGGTGCTGAATGTTAAGATGATAATGTGGGTGTGTGGTCGTCCAGGTGTTTGAGGCGGCCGGTATGCGGCGGAGACACCCCGGCTCCCAAGTCTGGAGACCAGGGTCTCCACCGCGATACCGATAAGTTCTCGTGCGTGTATTGTTCCTTGAGAGGTGTTGAGTTTCGTGGCTGGAGTGATGGTGATGGGTGTCTGGTGTATCATGTGTATGGTGGGGAAAATTTTGCTGTCGATGTCGGAGTGTGCTTGTATCAGGAGTGCCCCTGATCTGATTTGCTTGGAGTGTAGGGCACTCCTGTGTATTTGGCGATCTCCTCCTCCGCCAACCAGGGGTCGAGGGAGCCCATGGGCTCCCCGTCCCCCGGCGGCAAAGGAAGAAATCGCCGGTTGGCAGGTTTGTGGAGTGCATGTTTTTGGTGATGTCGTTAGTGGAGTTGCATGCGTTTGGTTTGTATGTGGCGTTGAATAAAGGGTGATCAGTGGCAGGTGAGTGGCGCAATACACAGTTAAAGTATAGTTTGTTGGAGGGTTCGGAAGAGCGTGAAGAGAGCCCGATAGGTGTAACAGTAGGGGGCAGATAAAAAGGAAGAGAACGCAAATAAATCAGAAACTGTGCGTGAAGTAAGCACGTTCAGAAAAGATCAGATACAGATCGTACAGAAGGCACTAGAGGGAAAGTCGGGGGGTGGGGTGGAGAGAGCCCGGGGTGGGAGTGAGTGGCAGCACCGCCGGACTGACCGTTGAGAGTAAAGACGTCGTTGAAGCGGAGAGCTGGGCACTGGTCTGAAGATGAAGCACTGTCACTGGTGATAGTAGATGTAGAAGGCGTGAAGAGTAAAGCTGTCTTGAAGATGTCGCAAAGGTCGGTCTTGAAGGTTTGGGAGGTTGAGCTGAGGTCTGAGAGATGGAAGATGGAAAGGTAGTGTTGATGTGTGGGAGGTGGGAGGGGGCTGAGATGCGAGGTGTGTGGGCCGTGTGTAAGTGGGTGTATGGTGTATGGTGGTGTGGCAAGTGGCAAGTGGCAGGTGACAGGTGACAGTTCGCGTCTTCTTCGGCTCCAGGTGCGCTTGCCGCGGTCTTCGGTGTTCCTCCGAGCAGCAAGCGGTCATTCGTCTCGTGATCGCTCTGTGCTCCGTACGTGGCGTGCGCTTCCCTTATTCTATCCGATTGCGTAGACGTGCTAGCGAAGGATGATGATACGTACTTTTCCGCTTACGTACTTTTACACATACGGACATTTGCGCTTACGTACTTTTGCGCATGCGTACATTTGCGCTTGCGTACATTTGCAATTACGCACATTTACGCATACGTACATTTGCGCACACGTACATTTGCGCTTCGGTACATGTGCGCTTGCCTGCATTTGCGCATCCGTAAATTTGCGCTTTCGTACATTTGCGTATATGTACATTTGCACTTACGTACATTTGCGCTTACGTACTTTTGCGCTTACATACATTTACGCCTACGTACATTTGGGCATACGTACATATGCGCATACGTAAACGTGCGCTTTCATACACTTGGGTTACGTAAAGCTGTACTGACATACCTTTGCATTTATGTACTTTAGCGTTTACGTACATTTGCGCATACGTACATTTGTGCATACGTTCTTTTGCGATAAAGTACATTTGCGCATTCGTACATTCGCGCTTACGTACTTTTGCGCTTACGTACTTTTGCGCATACGTACATTTTCGCTTACGTACTTAAGCGCATAAGTACACGTAAGCGCATAAGTACATTTGCGCTTACGTACATTTGCGCATACGTATTTTTGCGCTTACGTACATTTGCGCTTACGTACTTTTACGCATCCGTACATTTACGCTTACGTACATTTGCGCATGCGTACTTTTGCGCATACATACATTTGCGTTTTCGTACGTTTGCTCATACGTATTTTTGCGCTGACGTACATTTGCGGTTACGTACTTTTGCGCATACGTACATTTGCGCATACGGGCATTTGCGGATACGTACTTTTGCGCATACGTACATTTGCGCATACGGGCATTTGCCTATACCTACTTTTGCGAATACGTACATTTGCAATAACGTACCTTTGCGCTCAAGTACATTTACACATTCGTACATGTACACATACGTACACGTGGCTTTCATACACTTCGATTACGTAAAGCTGTATTTACATACATTTGCCCTTACTTACTTTTGCGGTTACGTACATTTGCGCATACGTACTTTTACGCTTACGTACCTTGGCGCATACGTACCTTTGCGCTTACATACATTTGTCGCAAGTACATTTGCGCCTACGCACATTTCTGCATACGTACATTCGCGCTTACGTACATTTGCGCTTACGTACTCGTGCGCTTTGAGACATTTGGGTTACCTAAAGCTGTATTTTCATATATTTGCTATGACGTAAATTTGCGGTTACGTACAATTGCGCATACGGGCATTGCCTATACATACTTTTGCGAAGACGTACATTTGCACTTACGTACATTTGCGCTCAAGTACATTTACACATACGTACATGTACACATACGTACACATGCGCTTTCATACACTTCGATTACGTAAAGCTGTATTTGCGTACATTTGCCCTTACGTACTTTTGCGGTTACGTACATGTAAGAGAGTTAGTTTTTGAGCGTCTTGATCCCATATAATTCAGCAATACCCCTTCGTCATGGCGCGACAAATACCCGGCTCCGAGACTGTCGTCCGCCGGTCTGGGTGTCGACGTAAGCAGCCACCGCCCCAGCGAGGTCGCCGTACATTGGACTTTGCACCTCCCCTCCCTCTGTCCGGCTAACACCCCGCCAGCGAGGCGCCAGCCCCGTGACCTCTAAACGACCGGCGCGTACCGCCGCCGTCGTAAATGCTAGATGTAACTGTGTTCACATAAAGTTATATGTTTGACTGTCCCGTAACCGTAATTGATATAATCCCGTAAGCCTTGCGATTGTAAAAGTGTACCGTAAACGTAACGCATCGTCACCGCCACTAGAAATAGACCATTTCCCCTTCTAGAAGGCCGTCGACATGGATGTGACGTCATGGTGTGTTTCTGCGGCCCTTGACCAATCCACGATCGGGGGTCTTCCGATGCCGCTAGCGCCCGTGCGGCCCCAAGGCAGTTCAGCTTGAATCCTCTGAGCGGTCGGACCGCTGCTCCGCGCGCCCGCTACCCAACTAAATTCGGCTTCTAAATTCATAGGAAAGGCAGTATCACGGCTTACCTTCCGAGGAGAACGTACTGTACGGTGTCTGGAGTTCTCGTGTGATCGTGGAGTGCTGCAGTGCAATACAGGGCAGCAAAAGGTACTGGTACTTTCGTGACTGGAGTTATCGCGAACAAGAGGTTGCTAGACTTTCGCGTGCCAATAAGGACTTTCCTACAAGTGTGCAGTGACCCGGATTTTTGGCAAAACATTTTTTGCAAACATTTTTTTGCAAACATTTTTTGCGAAACTTTTTGCGAATTTTTTTTGCAAAACTTTTTGCGAAACTTTTTTTTTCTTCGACCTTCTGCAAGCCCAACTAGACCAACACCAACTGGACCTTCAATCACGCCGTTTCAGCACGGACGAGCAAGAGAACGTCTTCCGCTTCATTTACGTAAGTCCGAGCAAAATCCATCATCCTTTTAAAAATACTATTTTTGGATTTTGACCACCTAAAACGGTTTTAAAAATTGCATAATTGTGCTGTATACCTACCGTGTTCTGAATAACTGTGTGTGGGAACTACTGTGTGAACATCGAGCCGAATTTGAAACATAGAAATCTCAACAAAAGTGAGCAAATAATTTTGAAAAATATAGAGTAACTTAACGTAATTAAATATGACTGAGATTTCTACTGATAGATTGGCGGAGTGCTTCAACAAAATTCGCTTAGAGATGCGCGCACAAGGGATGACTCAGAATATTAAACCTTTTTCTGGAGAAGGTCATAATAAATTAATTGAATGGCTAAGGCATCTTGACCAAATTAACTTCAGCATGGATGACGAACAGATACAGATTATTTGCATCAAAGCTCTCACTGGACCTGCAGCCGAGTTCATGCAGCGCGTATTCACGGAACAACCACTTATGACGTGGGCTCAAATAAAACAAGTCATGCGGGAAAGGTATTCGGACCTTTCGGACAACAAATGCGCTCAGGAGGGTTTGCGAAAACTACGTCAGATTCGCAATGAACTGGTGCAGAACTACGGGGAGAAATTAATCGCACTGGCACGGGAAGCTTACTCAGATGTCGAAAATCCCACGGTTCAGGAAAATCTCATTGATATTTTCAACAAAGGTGTCCAAAGTAGCTCATTGGCAAACAAGCTGTACAGACAAAACTTCCGTACCCTGGAGGAAGCCATCCAGTTTGCAGTAAAGGAACAGAAGGTAGACAGAGTAATCGAGGTATGCAGAGGCGTACAAAGGCAGGAGCCGATGGAAGTCGACTCAAATCAGCCAGACCCAGGAGAGGACAAGGTGGAGAAACTGGAAAAACTTATTATGGCAATAGGCCAATCGGTGGAAAAATTAGCGGCAACCAAGCAAGAAACTCCGAAGCCACCCAGGGAGAACCAACCCCAGCCTGGACCACGGGTATTCCATCCCACCTACCCACGTTACCCACGTCCGCCACGAAACTACCCTTCAGGACCACGCTATGGACCACCTCAGCCAGGACCACACTATGGACCACAGTAGCCACGACCTCCTATGGGCCCCAGAGTATGGAGAGCACCACCCAACACCGACCAGCACCCAGCTTACCGCTGGACTCCCGATGGTAGACCCATCTGTATCAGGTGTGCCAACATTGGTCATATTGGAAGGCGATGCCGCTCTCAGCCAATTAGCCAGGCGGAAAACTAATGAGCTCTGTCGCGACTGACCACCGTGATGGGGCTGAGCAAATTCAGACGGAGCAAATTTTATTCTTTTATCAAAGAATAAAAAATTATTTGATAAAATCGCGGAGAACAATATTATAAATTTCTCACAGGACCGACGAGATTACATACCACTGATATCCGCCAGTGGCCACCGCCTGAAAAACATTGGAGTTGGAACCTTCATGGTGGAGATGAGCAAATTCCGAAAAACTTTCGAATTTCAAATTGTGGAGGACCTAAAACAGGAGTGCATGTTGGGGAATGATTTTTTGACGAAGTTTGGAGCGAAGTTAGACTTTGAGAAGAAAGCCTTCTGCATCGAAGGAAACATGATTCCTCGCAGACCACAAAAACAGAAGTGAACCAACGAGCTCACTCGTACGAGTCAAGGAAAGAGTTCACATTCCCGCCAACACTGTCGTGGAATGCCCAGCCTTCATCAACCGTGTCCAACTGGTAGATCAAAACTATCATGTACACTCGCTGGATAACATGCCGCTGATCTCTGAGGAACCTGGCTTGTTGATAGCCGAAATATTAGCGAAGCCTGACCAACACAAGCGCGTACCAGTGCAAATTGTCAACACTACAACTCGTGATTTATCCTTGCACCCAGAGCAGGTGATTGCATTCGCTGAGACTATAGACGATTCTGACTTGGAAAACCTGATTGACATGACACAGGACATTGAACTGACACCGCCAACCGCTCCCTCTGACCCGCTTGATCAAGCCAAGCTGGCTCACCTGACTGGTGCAGACAAAGACAGACTCGAACAACTGTTACGTGCTAACACTGACTTATTTGCCGAGACTGACGCAGATCTTGTACGACTGATGTCATCAAAATGGACATTGACACTGGAGACAACCCGCCGATCCGACAAGCTCCATACAAAACCCCATTCTCTCAGCGAAAATACGTAGAGGAACAAATTAAAGTAATGTTAGACGCTGGTATCATTGAGGACTCAGACAGTCCTTGGGCCGCCCCGATCGTGATCGTTCGCAAAAAGGATGGAGGTAACAGATTCGCGATTGACTTCAGAAAACTAAACAAGGTGACCAAAAAAATAGCTACCCACTCCCGCTAATTGAGAACATTCTTGCTTCTCTGGGAGGTGCGAACTTCTTTTCGTCTTTGGACCTGAAAGCTGGTTATTGGCAAATCCCGATGTCCGAGGAGAGTATTCCCAAAACAGCCTTCACATGTTTTATGGGACTTTGGAACTTTCGCAAAATGCCATTCGGAAGTTGCAATGCACCCTCCAAGTTCGCAGAATTGATGAACAAAGTGCTGTCCGGAATTCAAAATCAGTTGCAACCGCCTGCATCGATGATATAATCGTCTACTCCAAAACATTTGACGAACATTTGGCACATCTGGAAGAAGTTTTTCGCAGACTGCGAATAGCGAAATTGAAACTAAAACTGTCGAAATGTGACTTCTTGAAGGAAAGAGTGCAATACATGGGACACCTAGTGTCAGCCTCTGGCATCAAGCCAAACCCCGAGAAAGTGGAAGCGATTCAACATATGGCAGCCCCGACCAATGTCAAGGGAGTCCGCTCATTCATCGGTATATGTTCATACTACCGTCGCTTCATTCCCAACTTCAGCAAAATCTCCACGCCACTTATAAACCTCACCAAAAAACATGCCCGATTTGATTGGACAGACGAGTGTGAGATTGCTTTTGAAACACTGAAACAGAAATTAGCTACCGCACCCGTGCTGGCATATCCCGACATCACGAAAGAGTACAAATTATACACGGATGCCTCCCAGGAAGCAGTTGGAGCCGTGTTAGTGCAGGAACACGGAGAAGGTGAAAGAGTAGTACAGTACTTGTCGAAACAATTAAATGAGACACAACGGAAGTGGCCAGTGGTCCAGAAAGAGGCCTATGCCTGCGTGTGGAGTGTGCAAAAATTACGGCAATATTTGCTTGGATCGAAATTCACCATTCTGACCGATCACCGTCCACTTACTTTTTTGAACCTGTCCGAAATGAAAAATCCCATGTTGCAGAGATGGGCGATCATGCTTTCAGAGCACGACTGCGAAATCATATACATTAACCCTTTGCCTGCCGAAGTGTGTAAATCGAGTAACTTTCTGGCCAACCCCTGACTGCCGCAAAACGAGTAACTCGGTGTAATTCCTTCCACTCGTGCCGTGGGCGGGACTGGGCGATTCGCCTTGTCAAGGACCAGTGATCGATGGGTTGGCGGCACCATTCATGGCGGGCCTGACTGGTGGGGTCAGAATTTCATCACACCATTCGGCAGGGGGTAATTAGGATCGTGTTTCGGCATGATTCTCATTGAAAATGACGGCTCTCTTCCACTCATGCTTGTGAAAGGTGCATCCAGCTCATCAAGGCCTGTCATTTGATATAAAGCATGATATAAATAATCCGGCATATGCATCCATGTTATTCACGTTGTGTACCTGTTTTCCGACTTACTTACATGTTGTTGCGTATGCGATGGTTGGTCTCAGTAAGAAAAGGCCAAAGCCTCTCTACCTCAGAATATTGCAATAAAGCATTTCAGCATCACTCTAAATTTATATATATATATGTATATATATATATATATATATATATATATATATATATATATATATATATATATATATATATATATATATATATATATATATATATATATACATATATATATATATATGTATATACACGCTGGTGGCTTGGAATTGACATCACCTCATCAACTTGGCAGTGGGCGGCTCGGCGATAGTGCACAATTTGTGGGCTAGAAAGTGAACTAAATGTATATTGAGTGTGGAATGCGATATGTCTATTATAATGTACATATATGTGTGTTGTCAGTCCAATTCGCGGAATCTGTCACTGATCATGCTGCCGCATACCTATGTTTCAAGGCATGGCAAGGTTAGGCATATATTCTGAACAGAACACCGTAATTCCTTTCTGAGAAACGCATAACGGAGCGTCAAACACAAATAGATTTGCCTCGCACCTGCTTACTCACGGAAAGTAATCATTAACGGCATACGATTCGCTGAAGTGATGGCAGTCTTTGAAATGAAATGAAACACGGATGCGTATGGTAACTACACAATGTGTTGTCGCCGCTCACTGTCGCTGGTATGCTTCCTAAGCTTAGGAAAGCACGACTCGCAAAGTGCTGACACGCACCCCGATACTGCACATGTTGTTTTCACGCGCTCTTTGCACATATTGCACAATCTCGTCGGATATCTGGTCTTTCCATAGTTCTGTGAGGTGGAGTGAATGGGGCTGAATAGGTAATGCAGATGGACATTGATGAGTGTGGGGGATGTTGGTGGATGTATTCTTGGGAATTATGGGTGTGGTGTTGGTTGGGGTGAGGAGTGTCGTTTGGCCAGGGTTATGGTATATTCCCTTTATGAACATCAAATAGGACTTCTGCTAGAAGGTGTGCATTGTGTAAGGTTCCTTTAGGGTGGTCCCTATGCTATTGTTGGAACTTGAACCTTTATGTTTTAGATCATGCTGATAAATTGAGTATTATACTAGCAGTGGGTGTACCTAGCAGTGGGTTCAGCACCGACCTTCGGGTATGTGATGGTACTGACGAGATTGGCTGTGGTAACACAATGGGGCATGATTGGAGGAGTTTGGAATTGTTGAGTGTGTTATGCAATATCAGATGAATGGTGCTAGACAGATAGTGATCGTCCACCCACATCTCGATCGCTGCTTCGGTCACTTCCCTGTGACTAGCAAGCTGTTGGAAGTGGTCGACGTTGTCTACCTTGTGGATGACGTGCACATTGAAAGGTGCTGACTGCATTATCCACTGAAGTGTCTTTTTGTCCACCTCATTGACTTGCGCATGTGCGCGTAATATACTAGATTCTGGTCCAGCTGGTCAACACCGTTCATACCTCGGTTGTATGCTGCCAAGCACACAAGCTTCACACGGACCTTGCCTCGACGGGATGTCTTAGCAGCGGTGCTGGCGTCATGTTCGGTAGGGATGAGGGTCACCGTTTTCTTGTCCCTCCATGACATCACAGCGCACTTGCCATCAGTCACAGAGTAAACCTCCCCGTGTTCGAGCGACTGGGCTGACTGAATTGGTTTTCTGATCGCCTTCTCAGATAGTTATTGATTATTATAACATTTGGTGCCGGCTGCAAGGCACCTGGCACAATATATCCTCAGCGAACACATTCACGGCTAGAGCGAGCATTGAACAACAGTGCATAAATGACAATGCAACAATGACAATGCATAAATCATGCAAAACCTTCAAATTCCACGCCCCCATGGTTTTCGCTGCGGTGTACAGTTTTGTAAATAACGTCGTTGGGAAGGTACTGAAGCTAGCTCTAATCATGCAGGCTGTAATCACTGAAAACAAGTTTGTAGGAGGAAAATGCATTTGAAAAAGTCATTCCTCGCATTTTATATGGGGGCATGGGTGTTGTTTTGTATGCTTGTGAGGGCGAATTTGCCCCTTCAATGTTGGCTTGCCCCATGGGCAATGAACCCCATGCCCATGTTTCTGAAAATTATTGGGGGGATCAGTGGCGTACCTAGAATTTGCATCTGGGGTGGGGTCAAACGTATTTGGAGGGGGCCCACTTATCTCCATTAGAAAAGTCCTCGGATTTCGACCACTATTGTTTTCCAAAGGGGACGTTTTTAAACAAAATAATTAGTGACCAACTGAATTGTTCTGTGGAGGGGCCTCATCTATCACCATCGTTTCTGAGTCGTCGGATTGCATCCCTAACATTCCACCCTGTTCGAAGGTTTTCTTTTGGTATGCCTTGATAAGTCACCTCACACTGCTGAACTTACACCTATGCAAATCACCTTAAAATGTAAATTTCCCAATTTCAGGCATTCCAGTTCAAAGCGCCCGGTCACCAAGACGCGTGCACGGACGGTGGTTCGTGCACGTGCACACCCATCTTGCGCATTCGGGGCAATCGCCACACTTCGTGCGATGCTACGGTTTTTCTAGGCCTCCTACGTTTGGATAATTGCTGCCAAATGCTAGACTTGCGCCATATTTGACGCGATGGAATGCTTCGTATGAGCGTTTGCTGCGAAAATGATATTAATCAAATTCGATCGTTAGTTCTCTACTTCCAACATTTCCTGGTGATTAAGAAATGTGGATACCTGTTGAGCCTTGATGCACCTCATATCTTTGGTCAAATATTCTCCCAGATTGACTACCGAACCGAGGCCCTGTCTCGGTGTTCTTTTTTTGGACCTGTTGAGTCTTTCTTCGTCTACGGATGTGTCTTAGGGCTGCAATTCATGTATAATAGGTGTCCAACACATTTTCTAAACCCCTGCTCGTTTTAGGTTATGTTGCTTTTTGTGCACCGATAATTTGTTTTAGGTATCTGGACGTTTTCGAAGATCCAGATTTGTAAATTTTGTGCCCCCCGGTCTATTTTTTCTTTTTGGTACCATGTTGTTTTTTGCGGCCACAGCCTAATTTTCAGGCCCTTATGCGGTCGCATGGCCCCTGTGTGCTTTGAGAGCTTCCGGTGTATATTTTTAGAGCTCTCGATGTGCATATATGGCTGCAGCGCATGTTTTAAGGCTCTGTCGCTTTTTGCGAGACTGTGTGTTTTGGAGGGCCAGGTGCATTTTCGGCTCCCGTTGGGATCCCGCTGTGCTGGCGCCTCTGGCGCACATTTATGGGGCCCCAGTACGATCTTTTTGGCTTCGATGCGATTTTTAGGGGTCCCGGTGCGACTTTTCGCGCCAAGGCACGTGATGCCGGGGACCCAACTCCAGTTGTCTGGGCTCGATGTGATTTTTGTGGATCTTTGCTGGATTTTTTTAAAAGTCAGGATCTCGGCCTGATTTTTCGCGCCCCTGCTGCCATGTTTGGGTATCCCGCCTCGATTTTTCGAGCTTCGGTACGATTTATTTTCTGGGCCGTACGCGATTTGTGAAGGTATCTGGCGCTATGTTCGGTGCTTCAGAACCATTTTTTTCTGACTCTGACATTTATTTTTTCGGAATCCCTCCTTATTTTGGAAGGCACCAGCTTGATTTTTTTGGCTGGTACCTTTGCGATTTTTGTGGTCACACTGTGCTTATATGGGACCCTAGACGCCAATTTTGGGGAGCCCCGACGTTAATTCTTTATGCTCAGACCAAAATTTTGGGATCACCGACGGGAATTGTGGGTCCCGAGCGCGATATTTGGGGGACCGGTTGGAGTTTGCGGGGCGCGTTGTACTGAGCTCTGTCCCGAATGCGATTTTGGCGCTTTCTGTTGCACATTTTCGTCACATTTTCGGTCCAACACGTTTTGGGGACTTTTGGCGTTATGGTTGGAGCCCCAGGGTGATTATCCATGTCCGGATTGTTTTTCGTTTCCCAGTCTCCATTTGCTATGGTCCCGATGAGACTCTTGGTGCTCGGTACGACCTGTCGTGTCCCTAACCTGATTTTCAGGTCCCGGGCATGACTTTTTGATACCCCCCGGGTTCAGCGTGATTTTCAGGGGCTCCAGCTCTTTTGAGGCTCAAATCGTGATTTTCAAGTACCCCGGCTCGACTTTGTTTTGGCGACCCCAGTGTGATTTTCACGAGCCCAGACGCGAACTTTTGAGGCACCGAACGTAATATTACGGCATGGAAGTGGCGACTTCCCCCGCTGCCCCCCCCATCCCCAGGTGGCGACGCCCCTGGTTACAACAGGTAGCTCGCTGGATTCCCTCTGCGTGCTTACATTCTCAATAAATAGTAGTGCTGGACCTCGGGCGTGGGCGGGTGGAAATTGGTTGGATGCAAAGAGGATGCAAATGGATGACCGTTGTTCTACTCATATATACTTTTTTAAAATAAAGTATTTGCAGGATTTGCTGAACTAAAATTGTGCAATCCGGAGTATGGTTGGGCTCGAGTATTTATCTTCCAATGGTTTAGTGACCTGACTACACGGCAGGCTTAGTGCATACCCAGGTGCTCGCACTTTTCTAACCGTTCACAGGTCAAAACATAAATAGCGAATACTACGAAGGATGTGACATTTGCATTATAAAAGCGCAGCCAAGGGCCGTTGGTTGGTTATTGGTATTACGACACGTCGACCGTTGAGTCATGTAGCGTCGCCAATCTCTCACGCCGATTGGTCGCGGGCGAAGAGTAGCGACAGGTGAGACTCGAACCCACAACCTTTCGATTGTGAGACGAGCATCTTACCCCTAGACCACCCGTCCCCAGCCAAGGGGCCGTCATCCCCTTAGCAACCAAAAAGACATGAGATCAAACAAGAAATTTGGAGATTCTCACCGCGCAAAACCAAAAATTTTCGACGCTTCAAGCGCGACAAAAGCGTTTCCAATGTCATGTCATTTTTTAAGTCAGCCCCCACTTTAGAGGATCCTGGCTGCGCCACTGAGCATATGTACCATTACATTCCAACATATATTGTGGCATTACGGGGAATAGACAATCTCGTAATGGTTACCGGTCCGTGGGTGAGAAAAACGAATGTTCTAAAGGCATTGAAAGACGAGCCGATATCTGTCCCCCTAACTGTCGTCCGGATTGCTTAATCTTCTTGTACTCACAAAGGTGTAATGCGCGAATACCGCTGTACCACATAGGTACAGCGGAAGCTATACCACATAGGTACAGCGGTACGATACAGAACTACAAAGAGCATTGTCCAATTGGTGTGTTGGGTTGATATATAGGCCTGGACATTAGGGTGTGTCACTTCAGGCACTTTTTTACCGATGCAAGGTGCCCCTATGATTTTATCATGCCCTGTCCATATAGAAACAGCGTGGCACTATTCATTCCCTTTGAATTTTAACCCCCATCTAGCTCCAAGCGAGAGAAGTTCGGCCGATCTGCTAACACTAGCGACACTAGCGCCACCATAGCGGAGAGCGTATGAACTAATGACACCCAATCGTTTCCAGAGCCTCTTTCACTCGCCAGGTCACAAAACTGAAATATTTGACCGTGTACCGACTCCTCGTCGACTAAGCCATCGAAGGAACACATAATAAACGATTGATATTGATCTAACCCCATTCTTAACTAGGTATTTAACTCACTCTTACCGAGCACAAGCAATCACTATTCGCAGGACCGCCGCAGTCCCACGTGATTCGCAACAAGACCCATGTTATCGGTGGCTGCCAAACATACGTACAATGAGTCATCGAGCATCCCGTCTCTCGGCACCTGATCCGGAAGGTTCCCACCTCGCTCGGTCCAATGCTTGACGCAAGAGAGCTGTCATCTGAGGCAGCAGCACGCAGCGCCATTGTCTGGCTCCGACCGGCGGCTGCGTGCTAGCCGGCTCAGATATCGCACAGGATTCGCTCGCGTTATCCGCTACTGGCACCACTGATGTTAAATGACACTGACGTTAAATGACACTGACGAAAGTGGATCCTGATCTCGCGGTGTTGAGTAGCTGCCTACCAGACAGGGTCGCAGCCGGGCGGAGAACGTGGGAGTCGGCTGAGTGACTCAGAGCGAGGCGGAGTGCGCTGTGCCGTCTTTTACAGGTCAGTTCAACGATTGGTTAGTTTTGTGTTCAGGGGTGGGGTGGGGTGGGGGAGAGAGTGTTAATTAAGAGCTTCCAAACTCAGCGGCTGCCGAAGGCATTTTAGGTTGAGGGGTAGGGAAATTCAGGACGCACCCATACCCGTCTGCCGAAAGGCGCCCTTAGGTACAAACAACGAGAAAAAAACGAATTTAGTGCATTTCGTTTTAGGCGCCCGTCGCCTGACACGGTATCCCAATGTCCTTCGTCGGAAATTTGGGGGAGGGGAACTGCCCCCTCTGCCCCTCTCCGCGTCCGCCGTCTCTACCGAACTGCGTGGTTGCCAGCGTTCTATTTTCAATTCGTCACTGATTTGTGAAATATGACTAGCGCGGACCAGCGTTGCGGCGTTTGAGTCTGTAATAACTTATAAGGTCAAATAACTAAGTACAGGCTGTAACATTTTTGAGTTTTGTTGGGAGTACCTATGACATTCCCGCTGAGTGAAGACATCCGACCCATTCCCCTGCATTGCAGTCCTGAGTTCTTGAATTGAGACTGGAACTATACCTACAGTTGGTGATTTTTTCTAGTGTTAGAAACTATAATGTCTTATGAGGCATCATCTCGATGGGGCATTTTATCCATCCGCCACTGAAGACCCTCGAAACTCTCGGCTAGTTAATCGTTCATAATTGAACAACGTATGACTAGAATACATTTTTTAATCCCAGTTTCTGTCATTTGCAGATCCTGATCCGTCATTCAGGATGTCCCTTCGAAGCCGGGCAAAACACTTCAGCCTCGGACCTCCGAAGAACCTACCTGCCAATCAGTTTCCCGCTAACAAAGATGTCATCAACTATGTTAGGCTATTACATGGCCAAAAACCCAACTTGAGATCGAAAGTGCTGTCAGCTGAAATATTTAAGCCGGTCGCTGAGCGGGTATTTAAAATTTGGAACGACGAAGGCATCCCGTCGATGCAGTTAAAAGGTGTGCAGCGAAAGGTCGCTGCCTGCTACAGCCAGTTTAAGAAGCTCAATAAAACCAAAACGGTGGACCGTGAAGCCAAACGCTTGGCGTCGGAGAAAGCTCGAAGCTATTTCGGAAGGCTGTTTGACATAGCTCTATGTCGATGTAAAGATCTGCGCCATTGCAGATGTCCTCGGGAAAGAAAAGTGCCCGAAAAAGAGATCAGCTTTCTCAGAGACCAGAGGCGCTCTCGTAAGATGCTCCTGGGAGGCATCGACCGCAGGGAAAGTGCCCGACGTAAAACTGCAACTTCTAGAAGGCCGAGACAACGGCAAGCTGAGGGACAGCTACAACCGGGGAGCCTCGCTGGTCCCAGTGATGACAGCCAGAGCGGTCGCAACGAGGCCGGACAGTCTGACACGCCGGACGTCGCAATGGGCGATCAGAGCTCCCATGATTCAGTTGACTTTTCCAGTGGCAGTCAGTCAGACAGTGTGACTGTCTCGGAGGATAGTGCAACTGTCTCGGCGGGCGAACCGCTTGTCGCAAATTGTGACACGCTGACAAATACAGCGCTGGCTGCAGACAGGTTCGGCCTATCAAACCGGTCGGTAGCTGCCGTCATTAATGCTTTCCAGCTGGACATCGGAAGGGCCTCTTCTGAAAATCCCACACTGCTGCTGGACCCTAAAAAGGTTTGGCGGGAGAGAGTCAGGGTGCGACGAACCTCGGCTGAGGCCAGGTCCGACAAGAGGCATGGCAGTGCCTTGCAGTCTCTGTATTTCGACGGGCGAAAGGATCCCCACACTAACACCGGCCGATCCACAGAGTATTCTGAAGAGCACATTGCCGTTGTAGCTGAGCCTGGGGGAGAATACGTGACTCATTTCACCCCATCGTCGGGACGCGCTAAAGATCAAGTGCAGGAGCTGGTCGACATCGCCGCCGAACGCGGAGGCGCCATCAGGGTTCTCGGCTGCGACGGCGCTGCCGTCAACACCGGTTCTGCGGGCGGCGTTTGCCGCCTTTTCGAAGTTCTCACGGAACATCCCGTGCACTGGTTCGTGTGCCAGCTGCATTCCAATGAGCTGCACCTACGCGAGGTGTTTCGGAAATATGATGGAAAAACCACTGGTCCTAAATCATTAACTGGACCTCTCCGCAAGGCTGTGACTGCCGAGGTACATGCACTACCGCCTGTCCAGTTCAATCCAATCGCCGGTCACGTCTCTGATCTCCCAGCAGCTGCAGGAAGCCGAGCTCAGCGCGGATCAACTGCTGCTACATCGGCTCGCTGTCGCAATACAAACTGGCCACCTCGCAGAAGAGGACGCAAGGAAACGGATTGGGCCAGTTAACCACGCCAGGTATGTGCCGGTTATGATCTTTTTAGTGGCGTGTGGACGGTAATTGTTAGACGGTTCTTTTGCTTTTGAAACATGGCTTCAATGTGATAAACGAGTAAAAAAATCAATGTTATTTGACAGCAAGAACAGTTTACTTCGCCTCTTTCTCGTATTTCATGCATATTTATCGCAAACGGTGCTCTTTAAAAAAAAAAAAACTTTTGTTTGCCTACCAGTAAACCATTCATACACGAGTTACCTAAATAACAGCAATAAAATATGTTTCTGAACACATTCTTGCTTCACAGGTGGCTCACTCTGGCTGCAAGGCTACTCCGCCTGTACGTCGCAACCGCGTCACCATCACCTCAACTCTGCGATATCATAAAGTTTCTAGTGGGCCACTACGTGCCAGTGTGGTTCCACATCCGGAAACACAGCGAATGTAGTAGCGGCGCGAAGAACATGATGTTCAGCTTGGAGCTACTACGCACATTGCCTCAACAACTGCAGGACACAGTGAAGCCTGTCATCCAGCGTAACAGCTACTGGTGCCATCCAGAAGCGATACTGCTGGCTATGGTGACCGACCAAGACCCGGAACTCCGCACCCGCGCAGTGCAGGTCATCCAGCAGTGTCGACAGCAGCCTCAGGGGGAGGTCCGGCCATTCGTACTCCCAGCGGTGAACTTCAATGCCGTAAATTTCACCGAAATGCTGGACTGGAACGCTGCGCTTCTCACCGAACCGCCGCTCACCATGGACCTGAACGATTCAGAGCTGGACGGCATTCGGGTTGCACCGCTGACCGTGGGCGCCTTCCCGGTGCACACTGTAGCTGTGGAACGTACCGTCAAAGTGGTTACTGACGCGGCGCGGGCGGTGGTGGGAGAAGAACAACGGCATGGCTACATCTGCAGCCGCCTCAGGCACCGGCAGCAGCTGCCCGCGGTCATCAGCAAAAAATCGTTTCTGTAGGGAGAAAGTCGCCAGATGATTGCTTTGTATGTCAGATATGGCACAGTGTATTGTGTTGTGGTTGAAGAAAGCTTGTCTTGTTGGCATTGTATCTAAGACGCGGCATTTTTAAGGAATGCAAAGCAAATGTCTTGTCTGGTCCGATATGAGAAGCCACCTCCTGTTGCAGCCCTCCCTATCCCCATTCGATTCCGTCTGAAGCAAATTATTGCTACGTAAGTTGTGTAAATCTGAGCCTAGTATTGATATACTTTCTTCAATAAACCAAACAGAGAATCAAACAAGACTTATTTGTCAGTGAGAAGTGGATGCGAGCGCTGCGAACAGCAACTGCTCGCTAGTTCACGGTTTGCCCACTATGGTGGCGCTAGTGTCGCTAGTGCTAGCAGATCGGCCGAACTTCTCTCGCTTGGAGCTAGATGGGGGTTAAAATTCAGAGGGAATGAATAGTGCCACGCTGTTTCTATATGGACAGGGCATGATAAAATCATAGGGGCACCTTGCATTGCGATTGGTGACACACCCTACTGGACATGCTTGAGGCCTCAAAATGCTCAAAATATTTCGAACGTTGATGTGAGTTATATGTCATAACTAAGAGTATATTCAGATACGTTGGAATGGTAATGGCCGGCACACCTGTTCCGACATATATTATGGTGAGCCTTGAAAATGTTTCGACTGGCGTCGTGGGAAGATTCACGACCCCAACCCAGCCTTTTTCAAGGCTCACAATATCCGTTTTGAGTAGTCGCAGTGATACGGCTTACGGGTTATTACTATTTCAACATATTACAATGCCGCCGTACATTCAGCACGTTTTCCGATAACTCTGTTCAGGAACTGTAGAAAGCTAGATGAGTCGAATGTATATGTCCCATCACTCAGCTATGGTATCTAGGAAATCAGTAGCATGGGAATCAGGCTTACAATATCAGAATTTCGCTTCAATCTGCAACAGTTCTGGAAATTTGCAGCTCCGTTCTGGGCTCGATCGCTAAGCGCCGTGCTGTACCATACCTGCAGGCAGCCCGGTATTACCGACCGCCACCACGCCACGAAACGTGGCACCCTTCTACCGCAAAACCGGCGCGATGGGATCAGGTGTCAGACCGGAGGGGAGGTGTGACAGGTGATCACTCATTCGAGATATGGCAATGGGCAGCCCGCCGGGGACCCGCCGAGTTACACACTTGCGGCAGTACAGACGAAATTCTACAAACCGGCTGTGGCAGTCAAAGGGTTAAAGGAAGCAAAAATATCGTGGCTGACCACCTTAGTCGAATGCACGAAACTGACCAGGACGTGAACGTCATAGATTCAGACCATGTTCCTATGGGTGATCTCCGTCACACTGAATTCAGAAAACCAGAGGAAGACCTGAGCAGAGAGGTAAAATTTAAGGAAGTACTAGTGAAATGGGAGAATATAGCGGAACTGCAGAGTGCCGATGAGGAAATAGCAAATATTCGGAAAATCATGAATGACAAAAATCACTCAGATTATCGGGACACCGTTTTGCGTTACATGGAATTGGACAAACTGATCTACAAAATTAGCGATGGACCTCGCTGTGGACCATTTCCAGGCTTACAACTATGCGTGCCAAAATCCCTGAGACAGGAAGTATTGAAGGAGATGCACGATTGTTTCTTTGCAGGACACATGGGACTCACCAAAACATACGAAAAGCTTAAATTCAGGTATTATTGGAACGGAATGTGGAGAGACACAGTGGCCTACCTCAAAGCTTGCGTGCCTTGCACAGGACGCAAAGCCAAAGCAGCCCCAGCTCCGATGCAGGAGATGCCAGTACCTCACTATCCCTTTGAAATGATTGCGATTGACACTTGTGGACCATACCCAGAAACACAACAAGGTAACCGTTACGTCATCACGATCATCGACTTGTTTTCTTCTTGGTCAGAAAGTTTCTGCACTAAGCGAAAGGATGCCCATATTGTCGCGAAAATCCTTATGGAAGAAATCATCCCACGCCACTCATGTCCACGCGTGATACTTTCGGACTTAGGAACAGAATTCAGAAATGCCGTTGTAGACGAGCTGGAAACTTGTTTGAATATTCGCCATATCACCACCAGTGCATATAGGCCACAAAGTAACGGAAGATGCGAAAGGTACCATAGGTGCCAAAACGACATATTGGCAAAAACAATCAACAAAAATCAGGATGATTGGGACACAAAAATTCCCGCTACTCTTGCCGCCTATCGGACCGCTAACATAGGAAGCTCTGGAACCATCTCGCCATTCTTCACACTGTACGGCAGAGACCCCATTTTCCCCCTGGACAATTTGCTTCAGCCTAAGATGAAATATTACGGTGAAGACTATGTCCCAAAAATGCTGTCAAATTTACATGAAGCGTACAGCCATGTAAAGACTCACATTGTGGATAGCCATGAGCGTAACCGTGAGTACGCGGACCGCAAAGCCAAGCCGCGAAATTTCAAAATTGGGGATCCCGTGTATTATTATGACACAACTGTGCTCCCTGGCACGTCGTCAAAGTTCTCGTTGCCGTGGAAACCGTACTTTCGGATTGTGAAGCAAACGAGCCCAGTGAACTATGTGATCAGAAATCAGACCTCCGGTAAGACCCGGTTGGTGCATGCACAGAAGCTACGGCTAGCCGACCCGAACACAGCATGGGAACCCACCAAGGACCACGACGAACCAGTGAACCAAAAGTATCTAGAGAAAACGTCGAAGGTAGATGGTGCTGTCCCTGAACGAGTGCAGCCTTTTAGGTCAGCCAAACGGGCCGAGGTCGGCCCTGACTACAGTCCCTGTGAGGATTGGCCCATGGATGTATGCAGCCCACAGAGAACAAAGGATGATGAAACCGCTGAGTTGACAGAGCCCGTGCCTGGCTCGGTGCAGCCACCGCCGGTCGAGTCTGACCGGCCAGAGAGATCACCTCTCACCCCGTCAGCAGATGTAGCTTGGCCCCCACCGGTATCGAGTGACACTGAGACAGACATTCCACTGTCTGAACCAGTCCAGACAAACAAAAGGCCGTTGCCGTCGACCAGTGAGTCAGACGACGCCCCATTTTCGGAACCAGCGGAACGAAGCAAAAGACCATTCCCCTCTTCGAGCGATTCAGAAGACAATTTACCCCTTGCAGAATTAGCAGAGGGCTTAAAACGACCCTTACCTGTGTCCAGTGATTCAGACCCTGAAACTTCACAGTCGCAATTGGCGAAACGTCCGAAACCTCCAATTAGCGAATCGGAAGATGAAATTCCGCTTTCAGAATTAGCAAAACGCGTGCAGGACACGACTGAAAGCCCAGTGAGGCCAGTCCCTGAAAAACGACTTTTGGTGGAATCATTTGACGACGATCGTCCTCCATGCAAACTTCAAATTCACGATGACTCCGCTACTTCCACTGATTACGAAGCTGATGTCGACCGAGTCAACGTCACACCTAATGTTAACGCCTTTGCAAGCCTAGTGGAGATGCAAAATGAATCAATGATGAAGCAGTTCAAATTACAAATGATGATGTTCCAATCGATACTTAAATAACGGCTCTAGTAGATATGTCGTCGAAGTGTACTCGTGAGTCGCTTCATGTGAACATACTGTAGTGTTGACGCAGTGGCGCCACCAACGGTGACGAGTAACGCCACCTACCGGCCTGACGTCCGATGTAATGGACGTGGTGCGTGTAGCACCTTGTGATGGAACCCCATGTGGGCGTAATGATGTTGAAGTGACGTTGTGACGTCGCCTATCCTGATGTCTTGTGTGACATATTGTCAACTGTTAGTAACATGTATTTGTGGTCAAAATCCAACCCCAGACCTATGCTTCCGCCTCTTTGAACCGAGTTTTGTACCTGGAACCCACAATGCAATCCAAACCATCCAACCCTTCCCGCTCGGTGAAGACATCATCGTCATCCGTCCTGGACCTGGACCTGAGCCAGCATCAGCACGACCTGAAACTCGGGCGTGACGAGTCCGTCACGCCAGTTCCCGCAGGACCGTCGATCGGACACGCCTCACGCCGACAACCGCAGCTGACAGCATGGACCTGAGCTGACGACCGGACGTGATGAGACAGTCACGCCGGCTGCCACAGGACACCGCAGGTGGACCACCTGCGGCCACCTCGTGCAGAGACACACAGGATGTGTCTGCAACACGACCCACCAGTGGCCGTTGTACCCGGCCAGTTCGACGACTGGGCCGTTGGCACGGCTCCAGTGAGCGCCGCCGAGAGGCCGACCGGGCCCCGCTGCAACCTGAGCGCCCCGCGGCGGAAGCGAGCGACTCCGCTGCGGATGCGAGTGCCGCCGCTGAGGGCGCTGACGAGCGCCACCACGGAGCGGTGCTGACGAACACCGTCCCCGAGTACCGCCACGGCCGGTGCAGTGGGTGGTCATATGAGTGACTCAGCCGAGCTAGCGCGTGGTAGACCGGAAGCTACCGCGGTGATATGGATGAATCACCGTCCGCTCTCGCGGCTGGACATGATTGAACGCGACATAATCTTCCATAAGTGTGTGGAGAGACGTCGCAGTTGACAGGGTTGTGTCCCTGACCAGTGACTCAGAGTGATACAGTGACATGCGGTAACTGCCGCAGGGCCGTCAGTGAACGCGGCATACCGTCTGAGATGGCAAGGTCGGCCATGCTCAGACATCCCCTTCCCGAACCGGACTGAACTTATACCAGTGCGCGCGCGACAGTGATCGCCAAAATGTTTACGAAAAAATTGTATTTGTGTTTAGCTATTAGGAAAATTCTTTAATTACTACCATGGATCAGGGAGCAGGTAACCCTTACAAACCTCCTAGACTAACCCACGCAGGACTGTATGTCATCTGACATGTATTAAAATTGTTGTCGTATCGTAATTGTCTGTTGATTCGTATGTGATTGTAGAAGGCCGTGATATGTCTAAGTGGAAGCTCAGGATCAATCTGGGAAATGATCCGACCTTTCGGACCTCTAGCTGTGTTGTAAGAGAGTGAGTTTTTGAGCGTCTTGATCCCATATAATTCAGCAATACCCCTTCGTCATGGCGCGACAAGTACCCGGCTCCAAGACTGTCGTCCGCCGGTCTGGGTGTCGACTTAAGCAGCCACCGCCCCAGCGAGGTCGCCGTAGATTGGACTTTGCACCTCCCCTCCCTCTGTCCGGCTAACACCCCGCCAGCGAGGCGCCAGCCCCGTGACCTCTAAACGACCGGCGCGTACCGCCGCCGTCGTAAATGCTAGATGTAACTGTGTTCACATAAAGTTATACGTTTGACTGTCCCGTAACCGTAATTGATATAATCCCGTAAGCCTTGCGATTGTAAAAGTGTACCGTAAACGTCACGCATCGTCACCGCCACTAGAAATATACCATTTCCCCTTCTAGAAGGCCGTCGACATGGATGTGACGTCATGGTGTGCTTCTGCGGCCCTTGACCAATCCACGATCGGGGGTCTTCCGATACCGCTAGCGCCCGTGCGGCCCCAAGGCAGTTCAGCTTGAATCCTCTGAGCGGTCGGACCGCTGCTCCGCGCGCCCGCTACCCAACTAAATTCGGCTTCTAAATTCATAGGAAAGGCAGTATCACGGCTTACCTTCCGAGGAGAACGTACTGTACGGTGTCTGGAGTTCTCGTGTGATCGTGGAGTGCTGCAGTGCAATACAGGGCAGCAAAAGGTACTGGTACTTTCGTGACAGGAGTTATCGCGAACAAGAGGTTGCTAGACTTTCGCGTGCCAATAAGGACTTTCCTACATACATTTGCTCATACGTACTTTTGAGCTTACGTATATTTGCGCTTACGTACTTTTGCACATAAGTGCATTTGCGCTTGCGTACATTTGCGCTTAGGTACGTTTGCGCTTACGTACACTTGCGCTTACATACATTTGCGCTTACGTACTTTTGCGCATACGTACATTTGCGCATACGTACTTTTCCGCATACGTACATTTGCGCTTACGTACATTTGCGCATACGTACTTTTGCGCATACGTACATTTACGCTTACGTACATTTACGCATACGTACTTTTGCGCATACGTACATTTGCGCTTACGTACATTTGCGGATACGTACTTTTGTGCATAGGTACATTTGCGCTTACGTACATTTGCGCATACGTGCTTTTGCGCATACGTACATTTACGCATACGTACATTTGCGCTTACGTACATTTGCGCATACGTACTTTTGCGCATACTTACATTCGCGCTTACGTATATTTGCGGTTACGTACACGTGCACTTTCAAACATTTGGGTTACCTAAAGCTGTATTTACATATAATTGCTGTCACGTAAATTTGCGGTTATGTACAATTGCGCATACGGGCATTGCCTATACATACTTTTGCGAATACGTACATTTGCACTTACGTACATTTGCGCTCACGTACATTTACACATACATAAATGTACAGATACGTACACGTGCGCTTTCATACACTTCGATTACGTAAAGCTGTATTTGCGTACATTTGCCCTTACTTACTTTTGCGGTTACGTACATTTGCGCATACGTACTTTTGAGCTTACGTACATTTGCGCTTACGTACATTTGCGCATACATACTTTTGCGCATACGTACATTTGCGCTTACGTACATTTGCGCATACGTACTTTTGCGCATACGTACATTTGCGCTTAAGTACATTTGTGCATACGTACTTTTGCGCATACGTACATTTGCGCTTACGTACATTTGCGCATACGTACTTTTGCGCATACGTACATTTGCCATACGTACATTTGCGCTTACGTACATCAGCCATACGTACATCTGCGCTTACGTACAATTGCCATACGTACATCTGCGCTTACGTACATTTGCTTACGTACATTTGCGTACGTACATCTGCCATACGTACAATTGTCCTTACGTACATTTGTCCTAGAATCTAAATAAACACATCGGGATCTTCGAAAACTTCCTGACACGTAAAAAAATACTCTGTGCACAAAAAAGCAGGAAAGACCTAAAATGAGCAGGGTTTCGAAGATGCATTAGGCCCATAACATCAATTTAAAATGTATTACCCCCACTTCAAAATGTAAAATTTCACAATTTCAGGCATTCAAGTTCATAGCACCCGGTCGCCACGACGGCAACGTCAGTGCACGTGCACACCCATCTCTCGTATTCGGTACATTCGCCACACTTCGTGCGATGCTACGGTTTCTGCTAGGCCTTCTGCCTGTTGCTAATTGCTGCCACATGATAGTGCACCATATTTGACGTGATGGAATGCTTCGTATGGGCGTTCGCTGCGAAAAGTTTAGTGATTAAATTCGATCATTAGTTTCCTACTTCCCACATTTTCTGGTAGTTATGAAATGCGGTTTCCGTTAAGCTTTGATGGACTTCATATCTTTGCTGCTATCCTCCCAGATTGGCTACCGAACCGAGGCCCTGCCTCAACGTTCTTTTTTGGACCCGTTGCGTCTTTCTTGGTCTATGATAGTGTATTATGGCTCCAATCCATTTTTGTTAGAGGCCTAAAACATTTTGGAACCCCCTGCTCGTTTTAGGGTTTGTTGCATTTTTGTGCACCGATTATTTTTTTGGACGTGTCAGGGCGTTTTCGAAGATCCAGATGTGTTTATTTAGCGCCAGGTCTTTTTGTTTGTTTTGGAACCATGTTGCCTCTTGCGGCCCCAGCCACTTTTTCAGGCTCTTGTGCGTTATCATGACCCCCGTGTGCCTTGAGAGCTTCCGATGTATTTTTTAGACCTCCCGGTATGCATATTTATAGCTGCAACGCATGTGTTTAGGCCCTGTCGCTATTTGTGAGACTGTGCGCTTTGGAGGGCCAGTTGTATTTTCAGCCCCCGTTGTGCTCTTAGGGTCCCGATGTGTTTATTTTGGTCTTCTGACGCACACTCGTGGGGCCCCAGAACAATTTTGGGGCTTCGGTACGATGTTTCTAGGTCCCAGAGCGGCTTATCGTGCCCAGGCACGTGGTTCCAGAGACCCAACCCCAGCTTTCTGGGCTCAATGCGATTTTGTGAATCTTTTCTGATTTTTTTTAAAGCCCGAATCCCGGCTTGATTTCTGGAGCCCTCTGCGCCATGTTTTTGTATCCCACCTCGATTGTTCGAGATCCTGTTTGTTTTTCGGTGCCGTGCGCAATTTGTGAAGGCATCTGATTTGTTCGGTGCTCCAGAGCCATTTTTTTACCTGGGCATTTAGTTGTTGGAATCCTTCCATATTTTGGAGGGCTCCAGCTTGATTTTTTTCGGATACCGATCCGGTGTTTGTGGTCACACTGTGCTTACGTGTGGCCCTAGACGCCATTTTTTTTAGAGCCTCGACGGGACTGCGGATGGGAATTGTGGGTCCCGAGCGCGATATTTGGGAGGGGGGCATGTTCGAGTTTGTGGGACGCGTTGTTTTTAGCTGTGGCCCCAACGCGATTTTGGCGGTTCCTGCTGCAATTTTTTGTACCTCGGGGCGAGTTTTTCGGGGCTCGCCGTATTTATTTGGAGACCCATACGCGAATTCTGGTGGACCGACGCGAATTTTGGTGGCCCCAGCGCAATTTTTGAGGCCCGGGAACGATTCTTGGGAACTTATCCCTCTCAGGATGGAGTGGCATTTTCCCCTTTGATATAGCACTGCGGCCACTGAAGGAGTTTTTTGTTGTCCCAGAGTGACATTCCGGTTAAGGATTGATTTTGGGGGCAGCTGCAACTTTGGGGCTCCGGCGCGACCTTCTGGCCCTCCAGTGTGATTTTGAAGAGCTGCGACGCGACTTTTTCTAAGTCCAATGGGATCTTTTGGGCCCCGACGTCATTTTCTTGGACCCCTAGCGCGAACTATAGCGGCCTCGACACGTCTTGGGGGTCCAATGCGTTTTGGGGACTTTTGGCGTCATTGTTGGGCCCCCAGAGTGATTATCCATGTCCGTATTGTTTTTCGTTGCTCCGGCTTCATTTGTTTTGGTCCCAATGAGACTGTTGGGGCACGATACGACCTATCGTGCCCCTGGCATGATATTCTTGGTCCGGGCGTGCATTTTTGGTAACCCAGACTCAGCGTAATTTGCGGAGGTCCCGGCCGGATCTTTTGGGGCCCATATCGTGATTTTAAAGTACCCAGACACGACTCCTACTATTTCTTAGGGTTTCTTGTTGCAAATTATAGGCCTCCTGTCGCGTCTTAAAGGTCTAGTCACATTTCATGGAGGCTTTTTACCGGTTTTCGACGTCTCCTTGTGTGTCCTACCCTCCTCCATATTCAATGGTCCTCCTCTCCCGTCTTGGAGGGCCTGCTCTTGCATTCTGGAGCCCCTTTAACATGGCATGGGGCTTCCTCTCATCTTCGAGGGGCATTCTCGGCCAAATTAGGGGCCTCCTGCCACGCCTCGTAGGCCTCCTCCTTTATCCTGGCAAAGCCTTACCCGTCTTGAGGATCTTCAATTTTGGAAACCTCACCTCCTTCCATACCTGCTACCACTCCCGTCTTGAGGGCCTCCTCTCATTTCCTGGGAACTCTTTCCGGTCTTCGGGTCCTCATTTGGTCCTGGAGACCTACTCCTTCTTGAGGGACTCCTCTCGAGTCCGGCAGGTTCCTCAGTTCTCTTCTGAGGGCCTTCTTTTTCAAATTAGGGGCCTCCTCTCACGTCTTGGGGGGCTTCCTGCTCTGCGTGTGGTTCGATCTTTACCCATCTTAGGGGTGGTCTCTTGTCTCCTGGTGGAATCCTCTTCTCTCCCAGGCGCCTCCTCTGCCAAATTGCTGGCAACCTTTCCTATCTTAGTGGCCTTGTTATTTCCCGGGGACCTTCCTAGCCGTCTTCGAGCCTTCTTTTCCGCCTGAGAGCCATCTCTCTTATCCAATGGCCTTTCGCTCCTATTTTATGGGCCTCCTTGTTCATCATGGGGTATCATTTCCAATCTTGTGTCGTTCACTTCCGAATTAGGTGCCTCCTGGCACGTCTCTGGATCATCCTTTTCTATCTCGGTGGAACCTCACCCGTTTGGGGCCTGCTTTTGCGTCTCTGAAACCTCATCTCATATCCACTGGCTTCCTTTTCCGTCTTGGGGCCTCCTCTCATATTCTGGGGACTACTTTCCGGTGTTGGGCCTCCTTTTCAATGCTGGTTGCCTCCGTGCCATTTTTGACACACTTGATTTCTGGGGACTCCTATCCTCTCCTAGGTTACTCCTTTTTCAAATTAAGGGCCTCCTCTCACGTCATGGGGGCCTCCTTATCGTGTTTGGAGCCTCATTATCCTCTAAGCAGTGTGTTTTTGCGCCCTAGTCCTAGATCTTCTCTTCTAGGATCCTCCTCTTCCGAAATATGGGCCTCATCTGGCAGGGCTCGGTGGCCTTCTCTCATTCATGCCAAGACCTTCTTACCGGTCTTGGGGGTCACTATTGCGTCCGTATAAATCTCCTCTATCATGTCTTAATTTTATATTGCAGGGGCATACTCTTCCGTCTTGGGGGCCTCGTTTTCCAAATTAAGAATATCCTGCCACACATCGGAAGCTTTTCGTCTAACCTGGGTGGCTTCTTGCCCGTCTCGGTGGCATCCTTTCCGTCCTGAGGGCCTCCTTTTCGTGCTGGGGGCCTCCTTTTCGTCCTGGGGCCTCCTTTTCGTCCTGGGGGCTACCTCCCAATCTCTGTTCTACGTCTTAGGGGCCTCCTTTTCGTCCTTGGGTGCATCCTTTTTGTTCTGGGGGCCTCCTTTTCGTTCTGGGGCCTCCTTTTAGTCCTGGGGGCCTCTTCCCAATCTCTGTTCTACGTTTTGGGGCTTCCTTTGCGTCCTGGGGGCATCCTTTTCGTCCTAGGAGCCTCCTTTTCGTCCTGGGGGGCCACCTTACAATCACTATTCTACGTCTTAGGGGCCTCCTTTTCGTCCCGGGGGCCTCCTTTTCATCCTGGGGGCCTCCTTTTCGTCATGTGGGGCCACCTCCGAATCTCTGTTCTACGTCTTAGTGGCCTCCTTTTCGTCCTGGGGGACGAAATCCCAAGCTCTGTTCTACGTCTTGGGGCATCCTTTTCGTCCTTGGGTGCATCCTTTTCGTCCTGGGGACCTCCTTTTCGTCCTGGGGGCCTCCTTTCCGTCCTGGGGCCTCCTCCCAATCTCTGTTCTACGTCTTGGTGGCCTTCTTTTCGTCCTTGGTTGCATCATATTCGTTCTTGGGGCCTCCTTTTCGTCCTGGGGGCCTCCTTTTTAGTCCTGGGGGCCTCCTCCCAACCTCTGTTCTACGTCTTGGGGGCCTCCTTTGCGTCCCGGGGCATCCTTTTCGCCCTGGGGGGCCTCGTTTTCGTCCAGGGGGCCACCTCCCAATTTCTGTTCTACGTCTTAGGGGCCTCCTTTCCGTCCTGGGGGCCTCCTTTTCGTCCTGGGGGGCATCCTTTTCGTCCTGGGCGCCTCCTTTTCGTCCTGGGACCTCCCTTTCGTCCTGCGGGCCTCCTTTTCGGCATGGGTGCCACCTCCCAATCTCTGTTCTACGTCCTAGGAGCCTCCTTTTCGTCCTGGGGACCTCATCCCAATCTCTGTTCTACGTCTTGGGGGCCTCCTTTTCGTCCTTGGGTGCATCCTTTTCGATCTGGGGGCCTCCTGTTCATGCTGGGGACCTCCTAGTTCTGGAGACCTCCTCCCAATCTCTGTTCTACGTCTTGGGGGTCTCCTTTGCGTTCTGGGGGCATCCGTTTCGCCCTGGGGGCCTCCTTTTCGTCCTGGCGGCCTCCTTTTCGTCCTGGGGGCCTCCTCCTAATCTCTGTTCAAAGTCTTGGGACCTCCTTTTCGTCATGGGGGCTCCTTTTCGTCATGGGGCCTCCTTTTCGTCATGGGGGCCTCCTTTTCGTCATGGGCCTCCTTTTCGTCCTGGGGCCTCCTCCCAATATCTGTTCGACGTCTCTTATAGAGACCTGATTATATTTCCTGGGGGCCTCGTCAGTCTTGAGGCCTCATTGACAGCACGATCTTCTGTCCCGTCGGCTTCCCTGCTCACCTTTTTGCTGTGCAGTTGCGGGTAGGGGCCTCCTCAAATTTCAGGGGAACGGCGCCCCCATGTTTCACGGCAGGGGGCCATTGCCCCCTCTGCCCCCCCGGTGGCGACGCACTTGCCTACCTCACCCCGTCGTGACAGAGAGGATTGAACTTTAGAAAGTTTAAGATTTAGAACACTTAAAATTTAGCTTCCTTTGCCTGCTGGGGCCCAGCAACAACCGGGAGACGACTGAGAGGTGGTTGCTCCCAATAATTTAGCTGTGATCCCGGCTTCGCGACTGCGGCCACGTCGTTTGGACCAACCGGATGGAAGAAGAGAGTCCAGTTCCGCCAACGAAGGGCTGCTAACCACTGCTTCGGCGAGGAGCAACGACTTCAACTCACCCGGCGTGTTGTCCACCGCGTTACACAGCACAGTGGGAGTGCTGTCCACCGCCGCACCAGAGGCTACCCCAGCCGGACTGTGTGTGCAGTGTGAGTGTCAGCACCAGTGTAAGTGTCAGCAACAGTGTGGGTGTCAGGTGGACACGTGTCCGACATTCACTGGTGGCCACTCTGAGTGAACTGCCGGCTATTGTGCGACGGCACCAGCCCTCCCGGGTCTCTTTGGAACCAGGTCACCGGTCATGGTATTGTTCGATAAAGATACGCTATAGCGCAGATCTACCGTGCAAGGACTGTACAATAGCCTGTTGCAGAACAAAGCATCATTTACGCCAACATACACAACAAGTTCGGCTTCAGCAGCGCATGAGTAGGTAGGTAATTAGGTAGGTACGTACACACTAAAACCAGCTTTGAAAACACCGCGCCATCAAACGAAACTTTTGCGTTGGGTTCAGTTTCTGGATTGTAACAGTTCGTAGATGATTGGCGTACCACGGCCATGTTGAAGCCTATCAATGTTACCTCGCGTGGTAGCGTTTTTTTTTCAGCCCCTCCTCCTGTCACCTTGATCATAGCTACTAAGCTGTTTCGGTACGCTTCTGAAGCATGTACTGAATTACAATGGACAGGTACGTATAATGTTTGGATGGCTAGGAAAAACAAATTAACCAGGTATGTTACGAAGCAAAACGGCCTGATGATACATACAATATATACTCAATGATAATACAATACCTTAAGTTGTCACCAGAACTGTAGATATTTGCCAAATATCTGTCCCCTGCGCTCGTGGCCGAGTAGCAGGCTTTTCCACCTATGCTGAGTCGGGTGTCGCTAGTTGCCGAAGAAGTAGTTGCCGAAGTTGCCGAAGAAGCTGGCCACCGATCCGGTGCCGCACGGCCTGCGGAACCGTTGTGTCTGGACATCATCCATGCCAGTTCGACACACGGATTGAAACGGGTCAGACCGAACAGACGGTCGATGCGCCCCGGCGAGCTCTCCGTGGTCGGCGGCGTCCGGCCAACACCCGTGCTGAACGTGTCCGCCCCGTTAGTGGCCTGGCCGTTCGAAAGAGCGGAAATGGCATCACCTTTTTAATCACCAGCTTTCAGTATTTTGGTACCTGTGCCATCAAAGTCACTTGTGTACCTGTGTCTTGTTTGATGCTTCGGTATGCTTCAATCGCGATGAAAGGTAGAACAGGCTTTCCGTGATTTTCTTTGTCGTTTTTGACCACTGGGTCACGTGGAGGCCAATCATGGGTCAGGTATTCAGCCGAACGTAGATTGTACGACGAGCCGAATGGTGTATCTTCCATTTCGATTGAGTGATACGCGAGGGTCCATAAGAAATACGCTCAGTTAATTATCTTCACCTCTTTGTCAAATGGAATGGGAGCATATCTAAGGGTCGGAGTTATCGTTTAGTTGCTGATATAATGCAGCGGCCGGCTCCACCTTCGCCTGGATGTGTCGCCAGGAGATGCGCACGTCGGCGACGGTGGTGACGCGCGAGCACACCACGAACGGGATGGCGATCACGCCGCCGACCAGCTGTGTCGACACCAAATAAACGGTCCTGGCAAGCGTCAGCCGCCGCAGCAGGGCCTCCGCGCTGGCGTTGGCACCACCGCGCACGCTGAACCACACTACACCCATCGTCGCCGGCGACACCACCTCGAACCGGCAGTCCTGGCCCACGAGCGCCTCGAACTGGCGCGACACAGCCACGTGGCTGCGGATGTTGCGCCGTATGCCGCTGACGCCGTACAGTCGCAGCACGAACCACAGCTTCAGCGCGCCGGAACGTCGGCCCAGCGGCAGCGACCAGTTGCGGAAGTTGGGCAGCGTCTTATCAGCCGTCTCCAGGCACTGGGCGTCGACTTTGTTCACTTCCGTGAAGGTGCGTGTGTCGTGCACCCAGAGCGCGGCGCAGTCGAAGTTGACCAGCATCCACTTGTGTGTGTTGAAGCTGAAGGAATT